>JAWWEO010019970.1:0-11737 GCA_035582975.1 Ormyrus labotus | reverse complement strand
AGCGGGGGGGATGCGGGGGGGATGCGGGGGGGCGGAGTCTTAATTTAGCCTTACAACTATATATAGAGAGATATATATATCTAAATAAATCTTTCGTACATAAATTTAGAAAATTTAAAAAGTTGCATAAAAATTTTTATTTAAAAAAATAAAAAATATATATGTATATATATAGCGCGTCTTCGTCGCGCGCACGCAAAGGAGTGTGTTCAAAAGATAACCCAACCAACCATCAACCGCCCTCCTAGTGTGGAAACTCATTTTTCTCCGTTTTCGGCGCGAAATTACTAAAAAAAATAATCACTTTGGCCATTGGACACCACATGTAAACCCGCCCAAATCGTCCCAGAAACTTGCATTATATACCTAAGTCTTCTGGGATATCCCAGAAGCTTGTCCTTTTAGTATGCATTGCAAGTTTCTGGGATTTTGCATTAGGTTTAATTGTAGAAAAATTCTTGTTATATATTATATATTATACAGTTGTAAGCTATTTGTCAGTCTCAGCCCCCTCCTTCCCCCCTCTGGCCCCTCCGCTTTACCATTGACCCTCTTTTTACGCTGAAAATCCTTCTAGAAATTGTATTTTTCAATTTGCCTTTTCATATTCCTATTTTCCCCTCCCCCTCTGGGCCCCCTCCAGCCCCTCTCCGGCCCCCCTCCGAATATATCGTTTCACTTTATCCAATTTTATAAAAAATAAATTTTGTAAATTTTTAAATAAATTTGTAAAATTCTGCGGAGATGGCCGGTGTGTTGGTATGTTCAATTTTAGTGCCTATGTCACATTTCGAAGGTTTAGGCACCGAAATCATACATAACCACACCTCTCGTTCACATTGTATGATGTGAAAACATGCCTAACCAAAGTTGCATAGGTAGTGGTCACCCATCCAAGTACTTAACTTTGACTTTGGTGTTGGAAAATGTTGAACTGCCCAACTAATAAAACCATGAAAAAATTGTTGTCAGAAACTTTAAAGTTGTTTTTCTCAAAATCAACTTTTTCAATCATTCAAATATTACTTACGGGGCAATTTTCATTGGATCCAGCTAAAACTGTTGAACAAAAATTTGTTATGTTTTTAAAAAAGCTACACAGGCTTTTGTCCTTCAAATAATTCTTTAGTTTTTTATTGGTAATTATATTGTTAAAGCTAGAGCATTTTTTCACTTTTTTAATGTTTCGCTGATTCGAAAAGGTCTTTAAGTTACATTTTTGAGTATACGAACAAAAGCCTGTGTAAAGTTGTAGGTCTTGGCACTACGTATTAAAAAAGTACAGTTTTTGGTGATATCTCAAACTTTGTCCCGCAAGAGACATTTTGAATAAGCACCTTTTTGGATTACGTTTTAAAGTAAAACTCTTTCAAATTTGATTGAAATAGGTTGAAAATTTTTTCTTTCTCTACTTTTGTGTAACTAAAACATAGTTACATTTCTGTAAATATATATTATTAAATACAGAATTTTTTTTTACTGTACCCTACCCTTAAAGAACTAAGAATAGATTATTTAATTGGGGTCTGTAATTTAGAAGATACAATTTTTATTTCATTATTGAAAATTATAAATATTAATTATAAAGAACTAAGCATAGATTATGTAATTCGATCCGTAATTCATTTTAATTCAACTTAAATTCTACTAATATTTTCAGCTGAAATATTTTTTGAATTCATAAATCCATTTTTAATGCGTGAAGTCGGAAATCAGATTCAATATTATAATTTTCATTAAAAGAAATTGCCTATTTTTAATCCTCTTTAATCCCGTTTTTCTAGCAGCGAAATGTAAGAGAATGCAAGATTTTAATTAAGATATTATATAAAAAGTAATGTTATTGAAAAAGTTAACCTTGTAGTTATACATAACAGCAAATAAGTTTCAAATTGAAATATCCTGAGTCACTTCAAATTTAGAAATATTTGCAGAAAGTAATTTAGAAGCTAGAATATTTTCTTGTACACTATATACTAATTCTCAAAACAGTTTTAAAATCAGGTATTAAAAATAATTTAACTTTTTCAAAATCAAAACATAATATTATGAATGTATAAGTAAACAAATTAATTAGTATGTTAACTTTAGTTATATTTTAAATTTTAGAACATCTAAAGGAACAATTTTTTAAATGAGATAAATTTTTATTATAATTAATTTTTAAAAATAAATAATGAAATATTAGTAAAATAATTTCTAAATAAATAAGTTGTAACGGTTATTTTCCCACAATGAAAAATAAATGTGAGGTGTGAGCGCGATTGCAAATCGCTCACACTCTAGTCGTTACGAACGCGAATTCGCTCCTTGCGAACCCGCTTGATCTCCTTGATGTCGGAGTCTGTGTGACTACCTGGCAGGTATACCCTCTGCACATTCAGTGCCGGTCGCTCAGGATGCACGCTGTCTGTAAATCGACAGCGCGCCCGCGGAGGCGGCGGTATTCGATCGACATGAGGATCATCAGAGGCGAGGAATCAAGGAATGAATTAATGCGCGAATTAACTTTTACGATGTTTTATTTAGACACAAAAGAAAAGAAACAAAAAGTAAGCAAAAGGTGTGTTACTTCGGTGACACACGACATACAATGAAATACGCTAAAAATCGTGAGCATACACTCGCGAGTGTATACTCTCACGAAGTTCTCGCGCGACGACAGGCGGAGAGAGGTTGCGACCGGGAAGTGCGACGGCACTTCTTACGCGAACGCACACACGCACAATTTCTATGCGCGTAGTGGGCCCACTCACCTCAGATTTCGCAGACGACGATCTACGGCAGCTTTTCTGCAGCGTTCGACCTCGACGGTGACGGTCTCACTCGTTCTGTCCTCGGGACTCGTACTCGGGTAGTGCGGGAAGTACAACGTTACGGCACGGCGGTCCTAACCTTTTTGTCTATGCGTGCGCTGACCGGCTCGGAGAGCGGCAGCGTCCGCGCCTCCCCCTCGCAACGGAGTTGTTCGACTGTCGAAGTCGAACTCACCCCGCGAAATACGCGGAGGTGTGAATTCCGTCACAAAGATTAAAATAAAACTATACATTTTGATACAGACAAATTTTTGAATTATTAAAGTTGCATTTAATTTAAACAAATATGATTAAAAATAATTGAGAATTCAACTGAATAATGAATTTTTATCAAAATAGAAATTAAATAAAAAACTTAATTTTCTGTATTTGATATTTATTTATGATAAGAAAATTATTTTAATTAAATCTTCAAATTTTTTTTATTCAATTTAATAATTTATAAATAATATATAAAATAACATTGATTAAATAGTCTGTTATCTTTGTTTTTGAAAAGAAAGATTTATAAGTTGAATAAAAAAAAATATGATTACAAATTTGATTTATTTATAAATAATTTTTTTTCTTATTTAAAAATGTAAATAAATTAAAAAAAAAGCAAATGACTAATAATTTTAATTTTAATGAATATATGATTTTAATTAACAGAAAAAAGTAATGTTTTAAAGATCAATTAAAGAATTAAAGAGAATTAATAGCCTGTGAAATATAATATTAAAGAATAATTAGTTTATTAGAAAATATAATGTAAAAATAAAAACATTTAATTTAAATAAACAGCTATAAATTGAGGTTATAAAAGAAAATGTTGTTAAAGCATAATTAGAGGGATTAAATATTTAGTTTTATGTTAATAAGATTAGTTTAAAAAATTTAATTTATATTTAATAATCAATTGTGACGGGGGTTGGCGAGCAGAGCAAACAGGGGGGAACACCCCTAGTATATATATAAACACGTAAATAAAAAAACCATTGATTTTTTGGAAATTTTTAACACCCTTCAACAATTTGTGACTAAATTAAAATCTGGACCATTGTTTACTTATAAATTTTATAATTTGTTTTTCTAATAATCATGTATCTGTCCCTCTTATTATTTATTTGTTATTTTCATTATCTTCTTATATAAATGAATTCCTCAGACAGCTCTTGGCGACAACCCCTTCCCATCAGGCCATCTTTGGTGCAACTACCTATACCGATTAAGTTACCCCTTCCCTGTGGGAAATTTCACTATTATTTTTGGCTTGCTCGCCAATATTTCCCCAATATCGTTGGTGAAATATTTTTAATAAGAATTAAAATAAAAATTTATGTATTAAATAAGAATGTAATTACAATTTTGTAGGATTAATAAATAAATGTAGAATGTAAATGTAGATTAAAATTTTATATTTAAAATGTGAGCATTTTTCGCCGATACCTTTCGTAGCGACCAAATGTTCGGTATATTTTGAATGCTTTTCGAAACGGGTGTGGAAGATGATTATTCTTGCTTCGCTCGGGCGAAAAATGTCTCACGAGGTAAATATAGTCAACTTAAACAATAGTAAACGAACATAATTTTTTTTGTGAGTGTCACAAAAATATTGTTAAAAACTTTTGTAAACAAACGTGTAGCAATGCAGTTCACTGCGTCTCGAAAATCTTTGATTAAAGATTGATATATCGACAAATATAATATATAAATAAATATAATACAATATAATTATATACAGGGTTTCCAAAAAGTATCGGAACGGCTAAACAACTCAGCGGGAAAGAATTTTCGCTGAAAACACTAAATAAGGAAAATTTAGGATTTTGAAAAAGCTATCTGGCAGAATTGTCATTTTTTGAAACCTACTATAATTTTGGGCCTTATGATTTCCAATTTAAATTGTTTAAATAGGCACCCCTATTTTTTCCTCCAAATTTGTTTTCAGTAGCAAATTTTACGTTCAGACAGGTAATTTTGATGGCATCCTCGGTTAGTTTAGAGCTTTTTGGGCCCAATGTAAGTTTTCTTCCTATAAAAATGTGTTATTTTACGTGAATAGTGCTTTTACAGCATATTCTCATATTTTATTTAAAATAATTAAAATTAAGGTCCCAAAACTTTTTGCTGCCTTGTAGGACTAATATCGATTTTTTGTCCGGTAATAAGTGATTTAAGGTGTATTCCCACTTCATAATTCGAAATATCGAAGTTTGAGCCCCAAAAGCTGATTTGGGCCTTATGAGCCTAATGTCTTATTTTTTTAGTGGTAAGTAGCTATAGAAAGCAACAATAGGTCCTAAAATCACTTATCACTCAAAATGACAAACTTGTGTGAGAGAAAAGAGATATTGGGTCTGTAAAGCCCAAAACAGATTTTGAGACTTTAATTTTCATGTCTCAATGAAAAAGCATACATTGGACCCAAAAGGACCAAAAACTGACCTCGGATGCCATCAAAAATACCTATTTGAACGTAAAATTTGCTGAAAACGAATTTAGATGGAAAAATAGGGGTTCCCATTTAAAAAATTTAACTTGGGACTTACAAGGCCCAAAATTTTAGTAGGTTCCAAAAAATGGTAGTTCTACTAGATAGCTTTTTCAAAATCTTAAATTTTCTCCATTTAGTGTTTTCAACAAAAATACTTTCTCGGCGAGTTATTGAACCGTTTCGGTACTTTTTTGACACTTGATATATATATATATATATAAATCTTTAATCAAAGATTATTTGTATTATCATTTTATTTTATTATTATAATTTTTATTTTATTATTTTATAATCAATTTTATTATTTAATTTTATGATTAACATCATTTTCTTATTATTTACAATTTCACCAATATTTCACCAAGTTTGATGAAAACTGTGTCGATTTTAGCAGGGTCGTTGGTCCAAAACTAGGCCAATTTCAAAAAAATTCGTCAAACGCTCGTGAAATAATGGTGAAAACTTGTAACAAGGTTATGGTAAAAATAAATAATTATAATATTTGTATTTATATAAAAATACAAGTAGTTGCCTTTAATAATTTTATTATTAGAATTTTATATTGTAATGAAGACAGCATGGACACCATGAATACCGCGGTGCATCATGTAACTCTGCCAAGCACTGACTCCTTAATTTAACTAGATTCTTTCTACAACTAATTAAAAAACTATCATATTTAAGATTTTAATTATTTTATAATACTGAAAAATTATCTATTTGAAATGAACAACAGGTTGACTTAGTACGGTGTTTTTACGGTGTTACAGGATGCACGCGGTTGGATTGCACTCAGCATTGGCGATAAAACGTCAGCGAAAACGACGAAATGAACAACGTCGTGCTAGGGAACGTCGATACAGTAGTCAATCTGGTGAAAGTGGCTTAACCTCACCAAGAGCCTCTACAGCTTCACTTGACCACCATTCTCGACATCAACGAAAAACGAAAACAAGTAGTTCTTCCAGTCAAGCTATGGTTGACTCAAAAGTTGTGACTTCAATTGGCATGCTTCATATTGGTGTGGTTTTTTTGGTATTAGGAGTTTTTCTACTGATAAGTGGATTTTTACCTAATGACTTAATTTCTTGGGGCTCTAAAACATCTAGCAAATGGTGGAATGAACTTGTTGCCATTGGGCTTTTCTCTACAATAGTAGGCTGCTTTCTTATTATATTAAATCGTGTAATTAGTAAAAAAGAAGAAAATGACCTTGAACAATACGTCCAAAGGCAACTAACTAGATCTAAGTCTGGCCATCGACTTGAAAGAGATATTGAAACTGGTGGATTAACAACTAAACAAGCTAAACTTGTTAAATTATCTAAAACAAAAGAAACTCTTTCTAATGAAAATGAAACTAATTCAGATTTAAAACCTTCTTTACAAAATTTACCGAACACGTATGTAACGTATCCAACACAAGAAGATAATCCAATTTTACAATCATCTTTGTTTTTAGAGCAAATCACAGAAGAAGAAGTAATTAGTGAGAAGTTTGAATCTTCAACAATAAATAGTTGTAGTCCCGACTAATGCGTAAATTAAAGGAATCTTTAAATTTTTTAAATTTATGAAAACATTTTTTATATAATGTTGTTTAACGATATGATTCAAACGCTTAATTAGTATATGATACAAGTTTCATTAAAAACAATCATCTGAAAAGAAAAGGTTATGCTAAAAATATGTAAAGCATTCATTGAATTAAACTTTTTGTTATTAATTAGCTTTTGTGTCTTTTTTATCCTTCCAATCGTTAAATTTATGATTTACATTTTAATGTAAACCTTGTGAAGCACTTATAATCTAAGAAAATACATATTTTTTCCAATGTGCCAAATATTTTAATTATTTACTGTTATTTATTTCGCTTCTCTGTTAGTGCTATCTTTTAAAAAATTTTTTCGAATGATTTTAAGAAAAATTTAAAAAACTGCTTTCTTGTGATACAATTCTTTTTAACGGAATGCGCGAGACTCACTTTTTCGTGCTTATTTTGCGTGCGCGAAGTACGCGCATACGCAAATCAGTTTACTTCTCGCACGCACAAGATAACAAAAGCTTCTCACTCCCCGTCTTGACGTCCTCGACTTGCACGGGCGACGAACTTCACACTCTGGCTGATTTTAACGTTTTTCTGATTTTGATGTTTGATTTTAATGCATTTTTTTGTCCTATAACATTTTTTCATAAAATTGATCCTTTTCTAGTAGAATGCCAAAGTTCTATTTGAAACTACCTTCTTTGAACGGCCATTTTGAAGTGGCCATTATAGCTTTTGCAAGCTGCAAGACGGTATTTTAAAGGCAAGGAAAAAGAACACTGTTTACATAATTTGGTTTATCTAGAGATACTAAAACTAATAGAAAATATGAACTTTATAAGAAAACGCTGCCAACTGATTTTGGCACAATGCTTTCTCATAGAGAACATAGAAATAATGAAACAATTAATTTATATTATAAATGGAATGTTATGAAACAATTACTTATTATCTTATTTATTAAAAGGTAAAATTTAAGTTAAAATTTACCAACGTAATTAATATTACGTTTTACGTGTCTTGTTAAATTAGGCGGTATTATATGATTTATCAGTTGATTTGCAAGTTACTAAAATTTTATAGTTCGTTCATAAGACTATGAATTTCTCACTACATTATACATATAGCATAACCATGATAGGTTCCTCTAAAGGGCGTGCATTAGTTCATCGAATGTCCTGAACTATTTTCTATTTGGAATCAGTTAGTAAGGCAAATCTTCGAAATGATACAACTGTTTAAAAATATCGTTAAAATAAAATTTTGACATTTTGAAAAATAACTTAAATACCAACAAAATCCATACTAATCGATAAAATTCCTTTAAATTTTCAAGCAGGTTCTTAATACATGTTTACGACAAAAATTTTATCAAAAAGTAATGTTTTAATTTAAGTATTTAAGTCAATTTAACATGTATCTTAGTAAGATACAAATCTTCATTAAATAACTACAAATATCGTAAAATCGCGGTTTTTTTTATTAAAGTTAACATGGAATACAATTACAAAGAAAAAAATACAACAAAAAATATTAATATTTTTTCGCAAAAGCAGAAAATTAAAAATTTAAAAATGTTCAAAAATCACTTAAATAGCGATAAAATCGAAACTAATCTATAAAAGTATTTGAAATTTGAAAGCAGGCTCATAAAAATTAAATAAAACTAATTGTGTGCGAAACTTGAAGCGAATCCACACGGCTTCGTTTAAAAGTAGTTAAGGGGGAAGTATGAACATACGTACATGCATATGCACATGCATCCGGACATTTTTTAAAAACTACTTTTTTGGACTCTATGGACGCAATATGTGCTTCTATTTCAAAATATGAGAACCGAAAAATTGTATCGTTCCAAAATTGGTCGAAAATTGTAATTTTTTATATTAAATTGAAAAAACTGATTTAAGTGCATTTTTTTTTATTTTTGACGGCAGATTTTGAAAAAGTATACTTAAAAATAGTGGAGAAGGTAATTTTTAAAAACAAAATCGATAAATTAGTTATATTTCTAACGCGCTAAAGTCAAGGCGAAAAAAATGTTACTTTGAGCATAAAAGGGTTAAATAAGCATTACTTTTTAATATTTGAAATATTTTTTCAACACTAAAATATAAACATATTTTTAAAACAATAATTTTTCTAATATTTTTTTCCACTTCGATTTCTTCGAGGGTATTATACATAAGTTTATTAAAACTCTTCTGTAGATCTAGGTATTTAATTTCTCAATGCCTTCTGGCATTTTGTTATTAACATAATCTATAAAAAAAATAAAACGAAAATAAGAATATAACGATAGCTCTCTTCCGCGAGCAAACTAGCGAGCGGCTAGTTCCAAACGCCACCCATAGGCGGCTACTCGTTGCGCCGCTTAGCGCAAGTAAACTACCAAGTGGCTAGTGCCGAGTGCCACCGCCAGGCGGCGACCCGTTGCGCGCCGTACCTGCAGTCAGACTAGCCGCCTGGAGCGCATAAGTATCGCGAGCCGCTCGAGCTCGGCATCTGCACTCCGGCAGCCCGACCGGGGTAAGGTGGTGGAGTCAGACAGGCCTTGCGACTGCCCAGGAGGACATCTGACCCCGTAACATTTACTCGTCTTACCCGCCATTTCCGATTCTTCACTGGTTCAAAGCCAGTAATGTAGCCAACGGGCTGAAACTACCGTGTCTCCGCCACTAGCTAGAGCTATACGTTCAACGGGCCAAACGATCGTGAACGATGTAGGACCGAATATTTCCGATCATTCCCAACACCAGCCGATCGCCAGCTTCACTCAACCCGAGGAGCGAAAGCCCGATACTGACCGACCGGATGGGAAACCCGATTCCCAGCGATTATTATAAGTCATTAAGGGTAGGGTGCACTCAAAAATCACCGAAAAACTCATTTTTTTTTGTTCCAGAAATGTGATCTAGAAGTATCAAAAAATGTATAAAAACATTCATTAAAGTCAAAATAAAAAATTTTCAATTCTTAATTTTTAAATAATAACATTAAAAAAAACGAATTTTTAATGAAATTTCGTAAAAATAAATGATGCTTTATTTTTTTAATTTTCTAATTCATAATATGAAATTCACTACGAAATACATAGTATGTGACGTCTATGACGCGTCAGGACAGACACGATTCGACAATGAGAATGCACCCTAATGTTATGGCACATTTACTGTAATGTAACACTGCAGGTGCGTCGGCTGCTACTGTTTACTTCATTTTTGGCTGACACATTATCTATTTGTTCAAAACGAAATTAATAAATAGAAACCATCATTCAACAAAATAGAATAATCTACAGGAACTTGCAACTAAAAGTTATGCTCTAAAGAAGAAAATCTTAAAACAGTTTTGAGTAATCCAGAATAACCTGTTGATTCAACTAAGAATAGGCATTAAATTTTATTAGTTGATTATTCAGCAAGGGAAAATCTGCTAAAAAAAATTGAATACAGTGAGTGAGTGAGTCGCTTGTACATTTATCAAGTGACACGATTAATAAACTTTTATATATTAGTGTACCTTTTAACAATAGCACATGGCATCAATGAGCACACAAATTTTGCTGATTATATTGTCTCAACGAGAGAAAAGAAATCAAGAAGAACGTGAAGAATGAGACATTTTTTTAATCTTCAAGTGCCATGGAAGTAATCGAAGCAGAAATTAGCTGGAAACGAATCTTTTAGTCTTAATAAGTGCACCAAATTAAAAAAAATATAAGCAGTCATCCGAAACTTCATTAAAAAAGCAGGCAGAAGTGTTGTACAGTGCTAGAAAATTTTGAACTGCTTAACTAATAAAGCTATGAAATTATTTTTGTGAGAAAATTTAAAGTTGTTTTTCTCAAAATCTACTTTTTCAATCTTTCAAATGTTTCTTACGGGGCAATTTTCATCGGATCCAGCTGAAATTGTATACACAGGTTGGTGATGATGTTTACCAAAAAGTCATGTTTGGTTTTGTTCTTAAAATAACTTTTTTAATGTTTCGCAGACATAAAATGATCTTAAAATTGTATTTTTGAGTTTAGAAACAAAAATAAACATGAAGTTGTAGGTTTTGGTACTACGTATTAAAAATTTCCAGTTTTTTGGTGATATCTCAAATTTTGCAACGTAAGAGACATTTTCAAAAAAAGGCCTACTATGATTGTTTTCATTAGTTTCAGCAGTATAGTTCAAATCAAATATAAACAAATACTTTTCTTTGGCTTATAATTACTAGAGAAAAGTCAATTTACTTGAAATTTTTATTTGATTTTCTTCTAGAGGAAGATAGTGTGACAAGGTAACACCAGGTTAAAATCACCTTTTTGCTCTTATATTGAACATTATATTTTGATACGTCTTGTACAAAGCTTGATTTATCACATATATACCTATCTAAAAGCTGGTTCTTCTTCTGATGATAAATGCTGATTACGCGTTGTATGAACTTGATAACTATATAATATTTAAACCTACATAACATGAAAATATATTATAATTAATACATACATGCATCAAAATAAAAGGATTTCAATTATTAATACAAATATTCACAAAATTTTTATAAAAATTAACGTTATTTCTAAAAATAACATTAATTTACAAAAGTTCTTGTAAAGCATTTGTACTTCATCATACAAAATATGTTTCATATCTTTATTAACAATGTGTAAATAAATAATATACCATTATTAATAATATTTGGTCTTGAAAACTGTAATTATTCATTCTTAAGGATATACAGTCAATAATGCTTTGCGCTTTCACAGAACTATATTCTGTTACTCTTTACTTGCTGAACTTGACAGCTATCTAAAAAATTAAGGTAAAAGCAAAGAATCAGGTACTTTTATTATAAAAATAATTTTTTGGATAGGTTAGATTTAGCACAGGATTTTTTTCAGTAGGG
>JAWWEO010019969.1:0-11740 GCA_035582975.1 Ormyrus labotus | reverse complement strand
ACTTGAAGAATCTCCCTGAATTTTTTGGAAATATTTTAGCAAATATTCTTTGAGTACTGGTGAGTTGAACGCAGTTTGCTGCTCCGCAGGAGCGTGCACCCGCGAGTTGATACGAACTGGGAAAGAACCTCCTTAAAGACAACTACTAAAAAATCCAAAAACATCGGAGTTTGCGCATGCGCGTGGCACAATTTCAGACAACATAATTTAAGTTAATTTTGAGTAATATCATTAATATTTCTTGTCGTTTTTCTTAACAAATAATTATTTTTGCTAGTTTAACTTAATTAATTTTCAAATAAATAATTAAGAAAGAATTTAAATAAATAAGAGACAGTACACCTTGCAACATTAAATAATAAAACTTGTAGAAATGTGTGTATGAATAGTAGTATCTTCTTGCAATGTTTTAGTGCAAGCCTACGTTATTCGCTTGATCGCTTTTACGCCATAAAGCGCTCGCTTTACTTGCGCAAGTAGTTAGACGATAAAATCTCTAGAATCTTTTGAAAGTATTAGCACTATTAGCTATTAGCAGATACATCGTTGCGATAGTGCAGTAAATGTCTTAACAACCACTATTTACTACTGGGCTACACAATAATTTCAATTTTCATACAATCTACACCCGATTAATTTGCTACCACTGAAATAGTATACATAAAAGACAGAACTGGAGTCTGTAATATGAAAATAATGATAATAAAGCTCGTTTAACAGCTTAAACGTCTGCCCAATAATTTTTTTGGATTGTTTGAAATTATTCTACTGAAATAAAATAAATATACAATTGAAGTTTGCGCCTAAAAAAAATTAAAATAACTAGTATAAAAGCACATGAAATAATATTTCTTATTATAATTATAGTTATTAATTTATATACTTTCAATTTTGTAATTTCATAAATTGTATCAAATATTAAATTATAAATTTAAAATACTGTTAAGCAGATTTTACAATTTTATATTTGAAAATTAAATTGTTATTAAACTAACTTATTAATATGTATAAAAGTTTATCATTTACACGCCGTTGGTTTAATGTTTATGTATGTACCTTTATCTTCTAATCTTTAGAATTAGACTTATTTGTTTCGTTAAGTAATAATTTATTAATATTACAAAATTTTTAAAAATTAATAATTATCTGATAATTGAAAAAGTTATTTTAAAGGTAGATAGAAAAGGTTTTAAAAATATTTTTCTTTTTTCAAATAAGATCTTACTTTAAAGTTCTAATCTTAGTTTTGTGTTTTTTTTAATTATAGTTTTTGAATCTTTATATTTTTTTATAATTAATTAATATTTTACTATTTTAAGGCTGTAAGACTTTAAAATTTTTTAAATAGAGTGTACAACATAAAAAACAATCTTTAGATAAGCATGTCAGTTTATAAAGATAAATATGATTACTTAATAGCTTATAAGGTTATCATAACTTAACCTTTAAAGTCCAGCAGCCTGTAACGAAATCAAGTAGGAGTACAATTGTTTTCTACTTATCGAGTAAAATATTAAAATTTCGCAAAAAGTAAATTTTTTATGTTTAATTTGTTATAGATACATTTTTAATTATATTATTAATATTATTTTTTTACAATAATTAAAAAATTTTTTTTCAATAGAAAATGAACATGATACAAAAAAATGTTTGGGAATCTGATCCAGAACTGTTTCAAATTTTAAAACAAGAAAAAAAAAGACAAGAATCAGGGCTTGAAATGATTGCTAGTGAAAACTTTACATCCTTGAGTGTCCTGCAATGTCTTGGTTCTTGTGCTCACAATAAATACAGTGAAGGCCTTCCAGGGCAAAGGTAATTTTTCTAAATAAAATTGGGAATAAAATGAATTTTTTGCAAAATTTATGGTGAAATTATATATATTTTAGTATTAATTTAGAAAAACATTTTTTATTATATAAATACACATGAAACTTTAATTTTCTACTTTTGCATTTATTGAAAAAACTATTTTAAATTATTTGTAATATTTAGAAAAAATTTAAATAAATTTTATAAGAAAAACCTGTATTCCAGATTAAAATATTAAAAATATTAATAAAAAATGCGGTTCTTATATTTATTGCAATGGAGTGAAGTAAACTAAAAATTAATTTTTTCAGATTTAGTTATTATTTTATATATGTAGATATATTAATTTATAACAAATTTAATATAAATTTATGAAATGTTAGATACAATTAAATTATTTTAATATATTTTTTATTAACTTATCGATCCTTGAATCAGTTAAAGTTTATCTGGTAATCATTATTATCTATAATCTTTTTTAACAATATTTCTAAAAAATCAGTATTTTTTGTGTTATAGAATTTTGAAGTTTTATATCGCTTATAATAGCAAGTTTTCACTTTTACTTAAGATACTAAGATCCAACAATCACCAGTGCTATGATTAAAAATAAATCAAACCATGTAATAATAGCTGATATGAAAGTTTTTAGTTCTGTGTATCAAAAACTATTGACTTTTAGGCAAAGATCCTACAAAAAAAGTACAATACACTAACTTCTCAGAAAATTTATTTGGGAGTCAAAATTCAAATGATTGGTTGAGAATCCTTTATTAATTACATAGAGAAGTAAAATAAATATTTTTTAAATAGTTCTTTTTATTTTTGGAGACTTACGTTAAAATAAGTTTTTATTCGGAGAAATTTATGAATACAAAAAGTTTGTAATACAATCATTCAGAAAGATATCATTTCCTTATTGGACATTTCATTCTTTCTTATCATTTTAATTACTATCAGCATATTAAGAAATTCAAATAAAGATTTAACAAATTATGAACCCAATGAAAATTACAGAGTTGATGGATTTACGCAAAATAATTACATTGAATATTCAATAGTACTCTTTTTTTATTGAATACATATAATAATGTAAAAAGTTCACTTTATAGTGTTTTTAAAACAAAAAAAATGTTTCCCCATTCATTGAATGTACAGAGATAAGTTTGAAAGGAAAGTTGTATGAGAATTTAGATTGTACATGCAAAACAATCTAATTTGGAGAGGCTCAAAACAGTCAAAACTCTGGATCATTGATTTCAAAATTTAAAATGTTTTCTTACTAAATTAGTTATGCTAAAATATAAATTTAGTGTAACTACTTATTCCCTTGAATTTTGTTGAATTGAGTTGAAAAAAATCAAAAGTGTTCATGGGATTAATTCAAATTAATTCATGGAAAAATCCTGAAGGCGATTTTAGACTAATCCGACCTAAATCTGTTAGGAAATCCGTAACAAAATTGGTACGTAAATCCTGGTTTCAATAAATAAAAAAAAAGTAATTTGCTTGGACTTCTTCGACCTAAAATCCATGAGGAAATCCGTACTGAAATAAGTACAAAAATCCTGATGTCATAAATTTCATAAAAAGTTGTTTCTTTTAAACCCTGTCTTAACTTGCTAATAAAAATCTTGGAAATAAGAAGCATGATGATTGTATTTATTAAATCACCAATATTCTTGCAATAAAATTAAATCAAAATTATTTTAAAACTTTAAAAATGTAATATTTTATAAGACTTAAATAATTCTATTTTAAATAAAAAGTTCCATTATTTCTTGTATTGGATACGATTGGAACCACGCACGCGAAATGTCTACGTAGCGCGTAGATTAGGAGAAATCGAGGAATTGGCAACGAATTTAAATCTAACGGATATCGCAACATGATGGAGTGGCACCACAATCCGTAATAGCAAAGTTTGGTTTAATGAACCTGATTTCCTTTGGAAAGACGAAGAAAAGTGGCCGCAAGAAAAGTCTCAGGTCTTGAGTAGAACAAGAAATTGTGAATTTAGAAGCCTATAAAATTATTTTCACAGAAACTTGCACGGAAGTAGATCAAGTTGAAATTCCACTCACTGCAAGAGTACTCGGCTGGGAAGGTCTCTAGGCAGTAGGCAGCCTGCGTGAAAATATTATATGAGATCTCGTGTGAGATCTCATGTAGATCTGATAACGATTTTTAGGCATGATCTCATTGAGATCTCATCTGCAATTGTTTTTTCAAATAAAATTAATAATTTTAAATATTTATAAATTTATTATTAAAAATTAAAATAAATTATTTTATTTTAATTTTAATAAATCGTAATTTTATTGTAATTTTAATAAAATTATTGTTTTTTAAAATTATATTATTGTAACTTTTAATAAATTTATAAATTTTTAAAATTATTAATTTTTTTTTTTTTTAACAGTTGCAGATAAGATCTCATATGAGATCTCATATAATATTTTCACGCGGGAGGCGCGTACAGTTTGCGGTAAATTGTTGGACCCTTTGAAGTGCCCTCCGTGGAAAACAAAATAAACGCCGAAAAATTTTAGTATCGCACAATTCAAGCGGAATGTTTTGCTAAAGAAATAGAAGCCTTGAAAAATCGGAAAGACGTTCACGAGAGAAGCAAAATTGTGCATTTAAAACCATTGCTAGACGATCAAGGTATATTAAGAGCGAGAGGATACGGAAGCCGATTGCTAGACGCAGAATTTGAGAACACCGGGATAATCTTGGATGCGAAACATTTTGCTGTCAAATTTTTGATGGCCACATACCACCGAAGATACTTTCACGCAAGTAAGGAAACGATATATTTAACGAGTTAAGGCCAAAATACTACATGGTCGGTCTGAGAGTGAGACTCCGAATTATCACAAGCAGGTGTTTAATTTTTAGACTTAAGCGAGGAAAACCTCAAAGCCCACCATGGGAAATTTATCGCGCGGCCACGTCGCATATATCGGCAAAGACCGTTTCCAAACTGTGACGTGGATTATTTTGAGCCCATGTGGTTAAAAATAAGCAGACGATGCGAAAAACGGTGGGGAGTCATCTTCACTTGCTTAACGGTAAGAGCCGTACATTTAGAGTTGGCTCACAGCTTATCCGCAAGTGCAGCTATAATGGCGCTGTAGCGGCTGGCAGCCAGAAGGGGCTCCCCAAGTGTAATGTACAGTGACAATGGAACTAATTTCTTGAGGGCCAACAAGGAGTTAAAAGAAGCGATTACGAAATTCAACAAAGAGCAGGAATCCTCTATGGCGACGAAAGGTATCTAATGGATCTTCAACCCATCAGCTTGAGAAAGATTAGTAAGGTCAGTGCAGACAGCTCTCAAGGTCACCTTACGTGATCAGGCCCCCAGAGAGGAAGTATTATAATCTTCTTGACAGAGATAGAGCACTTCATTAACTCTCGACCGCTTACGAGTATGACTCCAGACCCGCATGACAGCAAGGCTCTTACGTTCAATCATTTTCTCATTGGAGAGTCTTCGGGGTCCATCAAGCTAGACCGGTACAAGGCGGAGATCTCCAACTCACGGAAGCAATATCGGCTGGCACAAAGTTTTGCAGATGCTTTCTGGAAGAGGTGGTTACAGGAACACTTGCCCACGCTATTTCCGAGTAAAAAGTGGAATGCGACCGACACCCCATTGAGAGTAGGCGACATAGTCCTTATAATGGATCTGTAAACACCGCGAAATCATTGGAAAAAGGGCACAATCACAGAGGTGCTGCCGGGCCCAGACGATGCGGTGAGAGTTGTAAAGATTCGTTTAGCTTCGATTGAATTAACTAGACCAACGAGAAAGCTAATAAAATTTTTTAATTCAAGTGAGGTCTGAAATCGATTTCAGACGTGGGCAGGATAGTGGGCCAAAACCTTTTTTATTTTAAAAATAAAGTCTCGACGAATCAGCGTTTAGTTTAGTTTAGTTGTTTAATTTAATTTTTTCCTTTTTTTAAGTTTAGTGGACAAATGTATGTATGTTCAAATTCACGCGAGCCGGGAGCTCAAAATAGTTTTTATTTCAAATTATTCCATTAATTAATTATTAATAAAGGAGCAAATACGTTTGGGAAAATATTTATAATAATCGTCTTTAGGACTTCTGTTATTTTTTTTTGTTATACAATAAGTTTATTGGTATCGGAGCGAGTTAGTTTATTCCTCTATTAAAAGGCCAAGGAATGAGCGAGGGCTTTTGCTTTTGTGTTTTGCGTCGATGCGCAAGCCTTCAAGATGCGAGAAAGTCGAGCGCGGTGCTTTAAAATTTAAAAATAAGGGATCGCGTATTAACTTATTGTATTTTGCGTAAAGGAAGATTATACCGTTTCTTGACGATGTTTCTTATAAGTTTTTTTGTAAAGTGGTCACCGTCATTGGGTATTTTATTTTTAAATGAAATTATAAATTTTTTGTAAAAGAAACGTCGCGAGAAACTTTAGGCCATCGCCTGATTTAAAAGATTTAAGGATTGAATCGATGCACAGATTTTTGAAAAGGAAAAAGCTTTGTTGCGTACTCATGTGCACGGAGCCGAAAGGCCAGGCCGTGTTTTTGGCCGACGCTCAGGGCATCCTTCGAATCCCCAAAGGACTTCACAGATCTCCCGGAGTTGCTCCAATGCTTTGGAGATCAACACACGCTCCAAGGTCCCTCGAGGTCTTTAGGCCATCGACTACTCGACAAAGTAAGAAATATAGATACACGAATTTTATATGAAATTATAGCCATGTTGAAATAAGGAAATCGGACGAGAATCAAAGGGCTTGCCGCACTCCTAAAAACAAAAGGCAGTAAATGTAACGAGAAAAACGAGCGAGCGCTTGTTAACCGTTAACAATAATATTTTAGATTCCTGGCAAACCAGAACCTCCCATTGTGGTTCTTGAGTAAAACAGCCAAGAACAATTTCTTTTTTGTACAAGATATTATTTACTCTTTTCCGAATCTTTTTTTATAAATATTTTTTAAATGACATTAGAATATATTCGTTTAAACCAAATTACAACTCATTCTCTTTTATTTGCGAAGCCGGGATTGCATCTCCCGAGTGAATCCCTTTCCGCATCAAAACGCTACCGTCACATGGCGCCCGAACAGGGACAGTGGAATTTTCGGCAGTAACAGAGACTGGTCAATCGAATTTGTAAACCACGATTTAGACTGTAAAGCGCGAATATGTATAGTATTGTAGAGAGTATTTGCAGGTTATAACGCGCGACGTAAAGAAGAGCTCATGGCGAAATTAGACAAACGCGTTCATTAAAAAAAACCCTCACTTCTACAAAGATCGACCAGGTCCCGGAACTACGAAGAATTGGGGGACATTACCCGAGGCAAGGGATTCGGCCGCTTTCCGTATACCATTTCACAAGAAACATTTTTAACTATGAAGTGTGCGGCACTGATAACGTACTCACGAAAGATTGTCATGGATTCCAGAAGAGAAAAAATGCGGAAAATGGAATTCGGAATACGTGCAATCATGTGAATTTATAAAAGAATACCAGATATTTCGGAGAGAATATCCACCCGAAATTTTGTTGTCCTCGTTGATCCAGGGGCCGTAAGTTCATTTATGAATGCTGCTACGCTTGACTAATGTGAACATATAGGATGGGAAATCATTGTGGACAACACGAACTTAGTTACCATGCAACATTCTGAGTAATTAAGTGGAAGCAATATTTCATGAAATGCACGGCCTGGAGGTCAATATATTACTCGGAATGGAAACATTCAACCAGATGGGTATAGAGGTTTTCCTGGATGCCCGCCGCCTAACATCAGGATCACAAGTGAGTGCAATCTGTCCGACAATACCGCGGGACTCATCGATATAATAGGGCACGAACAATAAAACAGGCTCTCTGCCCTAATATAAGACGAAAAACAACGTTTTGAAGAATTCATCAGCCCTACATATCACGTCTCATACGAGCCAAATTGAGAAACGTGCCATTTTGAGCTCGCTTGCTTGAGACACCTGGGACATCTGGTCGATAAAGAAGTAATCTGTACTGACAGAGAAAATAATTGCGGTCGAAGCATTCACAGCCCCTACCAACTTGCGAGAAGTAAGGAAGTTCACTGGACTTGTCTCCTTGTACCGCCGCTTCATTTCGAGCGTTTCTACTATTACTGCACCGCTAAAATGTTTACTTAGGAACGGAGCGAAGTGGACCTGTATCAAATTGGACGGATAACTTTCTCGTATTGATACCAAAACCATCTTATAATTTGCCGTAAATTATCCGTAAATTATCCGTGAAATTTATTAATTTGCCGTAAATCAGGTTCCCGGAAATACGGGATATCCGACCAAGTTAGCAGGTCAATGATAGGAATAATGACAACCGCGACACCTAGAGACATGAATCCAAGCCTATAATTTGCCGTAAATTATCCATAATGAATATGCAAAGTCAAAATTATGATATATATAAATCTTAAAATAAATATCTAACACGTAAATATAGAAGATGTAGTAAAAAAATTACAAATCATCTATTTTATTAAAATAAGCTGTGATCATAAAAAGAGATGCCTGCCACGAAAGTATAGATAGTTAAAAACATTAAATGCTCCTGAACCAGATAATATACGGTTTCTATCTGAGTGCAAGCGAAAGTGCGGCACGCTAGTCTGGACACACACGCACACACGCGCACACACACACACATTAAAATAACCAAGTTGAATAAATATAAGTGGCGCGCTTCGCACCTCATTTCTGACGCCCAATAATTTGCCGTGAGCTGTAAATCGAAAGAGCAGCGAAAATCTGCACGGCAGACGACGAGTTTACAATGATAAGCGTTAAATGGCCCACAGACCAATGTCCCACATACGTCCAAAAGAGCTTATAATTTGCCCGAAGATATTTGCTTCTTATTTCTGCAGCCAAATAATTTGCCGTGTGCTCTAAATCGCAAGTGCAGCGACAAGATATACGGAAGGAAACCAGTTCACAACGTTAAGCGTTAAATGACCAACAATCCAATGTTCCAGGTACTTCAAAACGGGCTTATAATTTGCCATTAGATATCTGCGTCTCATTTCTGCAGTAAAATAATTTGTCGTGAGTTCTAAATCGCAAGAGCACCGACAATATATACGAAAAGAGACCAGCAAACTAAACTGTCCATCCCTCAACGATGTAACCCATGGAATAATTGATTAATAATCGACAAATAATTAAACGATAAACTGTACACTCTTAAACCACATAACACGAGGAAAAGTATTAATTAGTAATAAATAATAAATTAAAAGTACATGTTTTCGTTGTTCTTGCGATTTAGAGCTCACGGGAAAATTATTTGGCTGCAGAAATGAGAAGCAAATATCTTACGGCAAATTATAAATCCTTTTGGAAGTACGTGGGAGATTTACTTTTACACTTATCTATGATGTTAAATTAAATGCCGTATAATGCGTAACGTTGTGAACTCGTCTCCTTCCGTATATTTTCGCTGCTCTTGTGATTTAGAGCTGACGGCAAATTATTTGGCTGCAAAAATGAGACGCAAATATCTAATGGCTAATTAGAAGCCCTTTTTGAAGTACCTGGAACATTGGATTGTTGGTCATTTAACGCTTAACGTTGTAAACTGGTCTTTTTCCGTACATGTTTTCGCTGCTCTTGCGTTCTAGAGCTCACGGTAAATTATTTGGCTGCAGAAATGAGAAGCAAATATCTTACGGCATATTATAAGCCCGATTTGAAGTACCTGGAACATTAGATTATTGGCCATTTAACGCTTATCGTTGCAAACTGGTCATCTGCCGTGTAGATTTTCGCTGCTCTTGTGAATTAGAGCTCACGGCAAATTATTGGGCGCCAGGAATGAGGAGCGAAGCGTTTCACTTGTATTTTCTGAACTTGGTCATTTTAATGTGCGTGGATTCGTGCGTGCGTGCGTGTGTGTGTGTCTGTGTGTGTGTGAGCGCGCGTGCATCCAAACTAACGTGCCGCACTCACTCAGATGCAAACTTTCGCTTGCACTCAGATAAAGACCGCATCTTATCTGGTACAGGAGCATTTAATGTTTTTAACTATCTATACTTTCGTAGCAGGCAATTTATTTACTACATCTTCTATATTTACGTCTTAGATATTTATTTTAAGATTTATATATATTATAATTTTGACTTTGCATATTCATTATGGATAATTTACGGCAAATTATAGGCTTGGATTCATGTCTCTAGGTGTTGCGGTTGTCATTATAACTATAATTACCCTGCTAACTTGATATCAAGTTGACCGGACACATCCGTTTTTCTGGGAACCTGATTTACGACAAATTAATAAATTTCACGGATAATTTACGGATAATTTACGGCAAATTATAAGATGCTTTTGGTATCAATACGATAAAGTTGTCCGGCTCACTTGATGGGGTGGGAATAGCGTGAAGCCCAACAAGAAGCATTCGAAAATTAAAGAAGCGACTCATCCAATCCCCCGTCCTCGCCTGTCCTGACTTTAATCAGCTCTTCAGTTTACAAACCGATGCGATAGACGAAGAACTGGGAGTTGCCTTGATGCAAGAATGGGTAATTGATTGAGAAAAACTATTCCATCACAGAAAAAGGATACCTCCACGTGAAATGTGAAATCTGGAAATTAAGAGATTACCCCGAAGGCTATCATTTTACCGTCATCATCGATCATGGGTTTTAACAAGGAAAACACATGACATTCGGGTCATGGATTCACCTAAAACTCACAAAGACTCATCGATGGCACATATATAGATGATATATGCAGTCACAGGGCCTAACACTGCCTTTATCCTGAGATATGTCTTCTTCGCCCAGGTTCTTGACTGATCATGAATTTGGCCTCTCGTTTCAGTAAAATTCCATTTCTGAACCTCCTAAGTGCCTCTAGTACCTACATAATATTAAAGTGTATTACAATTAAAACTAGTATGCCTTAAAATAACAAAATTTCAATTCTATAGACAAATATTTATGAGTTTTGTATGAAAATTAACTTTATTTCTAAAAATAACATTAATTTACATCATTTTTCATAAAATATTTGTACTTTTCAGGGTTTATGATTTTAAAAAATCCCAAGTCCATAAGTCCGGCCCGCCTTATTATTTAAATTTCGACTAAATCACAAGTCTGGCCGGACTTGCGATTTAAATATTGACTAAATCATAAGTACGGTCGGACTTATGATTTAAATTTTGACTAAATCTTAAGTAAAAGTATATTTGAAGTTATATTTATCGTTTTATTAATTAATAAAAGCAACTTTTGAAAGGCAAAAGAGACATTAAAAATAAGAATGTTAATTTGAAAATTGTTTGCAACCCAATGAATTTATTGTTGTACGTCTTGCCATCATGTATCACAATGAATGTAAAAAAAATTAGTTTGAAAACTATGAAATTATATAAAAATTAAATGATTTACCGTCAAAATTTTTTCGAAAAGTTGAACTTTCAACAATTTGAAGCGAAAGCTGGTTTTTCGATGCGTGCCATTTAAACGGCACAAAATCGGTGTTTTTGAATGCGGTTTGATTTGTTCGTGTCGTAGGAATGGAATTAACTAATTCTAGAGTAAAAATCTCATTTTTTTTCCTCTTCTTTTCTGTGAATCGATTCACATTCATCAGAATTTCGTTGTTGCGATTCGGAAAACTACACGGCGGAGGGTGAAAACATTTTCGAGGAACGGGGTACGGCGTGTAATTTTAGAGTTTCGGAGAATCATAGTAGAGCTTTTTAACGTCGGTTGCAATTAGTACAAGTAAGGATGGCAGAGAAATGTCGGGTAACGAGAAGAGTCCGGTGACTTGTTCGTCCATCGCTATGAATTCGACTGTGCTGACGACCATTACGGGGATAACCAGCTCTTCGTGCGCCACGACTTCGGTAAATGCGGCAAC
>JAWWEO010019968.1:0-11741 GCA_035582975.1 Ormyrus labotus | reverse complement strand
TTGACGATTTTTTAAAACAAATTACACCATCTTGTTCGGAGAGGAAAATGACTAAAATCTCTAAATTTTCAGACCCCCAGACCCATTAGGGACCCTATAAGGCCCAATTTAGTGATTTTTAGTTTTTTACAATATTTCGGTCAATTTTTGAGCTAAGAAATAATTTTTTTTTCTTCAAATTGTAGGTCTTTTTAAGCCCTACAATCTGGTATTTATTAAAAAAAAATTTGCGCAAAATTCAAATTTTCAGAGCAATTTAAAAATTTTCAAATTAAATTAAAAAAAAAACTAAGACATACTCAACACTGAAAAAAATTTATATTCTGTATTTCAAGTGTAAAAATAGCTGTAAATTTTCTCAGAATTTGAAAAGTGGTGGAACGACCTCAAAAAAAATAAAAACTGCATTTTTCGATTTTTTACGACATTTAAACCTCTAGATGACTCCCGATCACATACTTAATACTGCAAATGATATTTTTGACTTTATTCTACAACATCAAGATGCTGAAAATACTTTCCCAATGTTCTGTTCACCCTAGAGTGTCATAAAATCAATAAGAATTGACGTTATCAATCGGTCTTTATTAACTTCGCAGACTATTATTGATTCTCAAGATTCAATATCGAATTTTCCACTGAATAATCTATCTAGAACTGAATATTTTTTATCTAATACACTAATTATTAATTTTACTATTTTAGATGAATGTAATAAACTTTGTTATTAAAAACATTAATATGCTAACTATATGTAATAAAAATATAACTTAGATTGCAAAACTCGAGCAATTAACGGCTCAATACATCTGATCAAATTAGAAAACGATGATCAGATGTATTGAGCCGTAGAGTAAAA
The DNA here is from genome assembly GCA_035582975.1 of Ormyrus labotus. NCBI lineage: Eukaryota > Metazoa > Arthropoda > Insecta > Hymenoptera > Ormyridae > Ormyrus > Ormyrus labotus. Next base: position 10,882 of record JAWWEO010019968.1, on the reverse strand, counting down.
AATGTATAGGTTTGGTCCACCAGCTAAGGGAGAATCTGACAAATTCGAAGTACGTTTGCGAATATATACATAAACTTGCACATTTAAGTAAATTAAAGAAATAAAATCATATTTAGAGAGATACTTTTGTTGATAAAATAATACGCGCATGCACAACGGAAATATATTATAATAAATATATGTTATATGTGAAACAATGTATGTATTATGTATTAGACGTATTTTTATTATACGTATTATATGTGTGTGTGTGAGTGTGTAAAATTGAATTTTTCTGTGGTTTTTCGCTTCTTAGATAGGCCCTATGATGAAATCAATAGCACCATCATATTCTACGTGACAAAATACATTGAAAACGTATATCATATGTTTGAAAAGCAATACGTCCAGTGTTACTCGGGCAGACTTGTTTGTTTTCGATGTATTTTTTTACGTAGAATACAATGGTACTATTTTTTTTATGATAAGAAACATCTAAAAAGCACTAGAGGAAAAAACGTGCTTTTTTAGTGGTTTTTTTTTTGTTCGTTCCACCACTTTAAAAAATCTGAAAATAATTCAGAGGTATTTATACACTAAAACCACATAACATATTTTTTTAGCATTTTTGAAATATCGCATTTTGAAATTTTAAAATGGCTATAAAAATTTGAATATCGCGCAAAAATTTTTTAAATAAATAGCAGTTTGTAGGGCTTAAAGAACCCTACGATTTGAAAAAAAAATTATTTCCTAGCTCAAAACCTGACCGAGATATCGTCAAAAAACTGAAATACACTAAATTGGGCCTTAGAGGGTCCCTAATGAATCTAGTGGTCTGAAAATCTAGGGATATTAGACATTTTTTCCCCGATCATGGTGGTATAATTAGTTTTAAAAAATCGTTGGGGGTCGATTTGACTACCTTATCCGACTAGACCCTTGATATTTTTTCATATTATAAATTAATAAATACAAATAAATAAATACACAAGTAGAGTTATAAATATATAATTGTAATATCAAAATATTGATTAAAAAATGAAAAAAAATCCACAACTTTTTAATGTTTTTGAACATATCCTAATATTATAAAAAATTTATTTCACAGCTATTAGGCCATTCGATCTTGCAGTACTAAGTTTTGTGACCGTTTATTATTTCCCGATTTTTACACGATATCCGACAACACCATTTATTTATTTAGTCTAATTTATTTATTTTTTCCAGATTTCTTTCCCTCGTCACGGTTTATAACCTCTCAAACCGTCAAACTGTATTTACGTGAATAATACGTACTAAGTTAATACAATATTGTTATGAAAGTATTGAAAACAATATACTGTTATGAAAGGACTGTATTCTACTTTAGGGTCATTTTGCATCCAAATGTCTAATAATTTTAGTTCGCGTACGTTTTTAGAATCATTCTGAATTATAAGGTTGAAACCTCTAGAGTGGGAGCACTTTAACGCCTGGCTGCGGGAATCGGAACGCGTGTCTGTCTAATCATTAATAGCTTTGATTGAATAGATTATGTTATTAAGATATAATTAATTAGTGATCGAAATAAGTAAATGGAAATTGATAAGATACATTAACGACCTCAGCATAAAAGAAAGTATAATCACAACTTTAAAGAACCAGGAATAATACGTCTAAACGCGAAAAGGGCAAATTCGCTCGTGTCTTCCGATAGCCGTTTAGCTATCTTTTCTCCCGCGTTTGCGTAAACTCGAGGCGTGGCTCGCTTCAGATTTTTCCTGGCTGGACCAATCAACGTCACTGAAATCATAGAAATGCAGCTGCCCTTTGCTACAAATTGTAAGTGCCCACTTTGGGCGAGTTTCATCCTCTCTCCATCTCTCTCACGCACCCGCTTCCGATCGTTTTCTGATCGTCTCTCGCCTGCTTTATTATATTATTGTTTCTTTTTGGCTGTTAATAAACTTAGTATCGACCATCAGACGTCTGCTGTTTTATTTTGCGCGATTCCCGCAAACTTCTTTTACAGTAGCGTCACGGCGCAGAGACGAGCAGTTCGGCGAGAAGATTCCGCTTCGCTCCACCGTTGCCGAGTCTCCGGCTCTGTTAATTTTTATTCAGGTTTTCAATCGTTCAAAATTCTTATAAATTTCATGCAACGGCTAAACTAGCCGGCTGTTACAAGATATAGCCATTCAAAAAATATTTAAAAAAAAAATAAAACTTTAATATCTTTTGAACTAATGAATCTATTAAAAAAAAAAATCAATTCCGATATTAAAATTTGAGAAATTCAATGTTAAACTTGAGCTTATTAACACGGAGTTTCTATGGTAATCCTCTCTAGGCAGCATATTTTTACAGATAGCAAAAGCAATGTTCTTCGAATTGTTGTGAAAAATTGCTTTACGATTCTATGAAATATGTAGAATAATATGGTACCAATTTTATAGTAGCTTCCGATACTAATTTTGAAGATATAGCTGTTCGAAAGATTTTATATATATCTATATAGTGTTAGCGCGCGAGCACGTTTATTTTGAAACATTTTTTGATACTGTTGCTTTTACAATAAAATTTTTTAACTGTTTTATTCGTATTACATACTAATTACAGAGGGCTAACATTATAAATTATCGTAATAAATTACAATTTTTAAAATTGCGATAAAGTTGACCACCGCTACTGCGTGTGAACGTCCTTAAGAAAAGCTTATGTAATCAACAAATATCTTAAAGCCCTACGTCGGGCTTACACTATAATTAATTCAATTAAATTTTTTACACTCTACTTGAAGGGATCACTTTCATGTAAAGTTTATTTTAGTTTTATTTCTTTGTTTAATTTACTAAAATTATTTATTTGATTCTAAAAATGAAATTTTTTAGTTTTCTCAGAATATGATTGAAATGATTATTCTTTAATATTATTTACTTAACTTGAAATTACAAAAACGATTAATCGCTGAAATAGTTAAAGTTATATATATACGTTTAAATAAGTTTTGATGACAACATAAACTTATATTAATCTTTAACCATAAAATAATCAAATTATTTTTGTTGATATTTATTTCAAACAATAGTCATTCATTCACAAATTGTTTTCGCGTTGTGCATTCATTTTTACTTGGTCACTTTGTTATTTTTAAAATACTTTAATAAAATGCAAAATCGAGCTAAAAAATCTTTAAACGTAATGTAATTATAATTTTTGAATAATAAGAAGTGACGATTTTACAGGATTTTCCTATAACACATGCAAGTAAACACATAATGATATTTTAAAATAAATTATCGATTAGTTTAATCACTCTTTCATTTTTATTGTATTGATTTATGTTACAAAAAATTTAACCACCTTCTCGTTATACAAACATGTCGCCATTTAATATGATTTATGAATATGATTACAATGATATAATCAATTCAGTTTTCAACAGCTGCGTTTTGATAAGAGACTAGTTCCGTCATGCAGTCTTTAAAACATTCCGACTATTGTGCTACTTTTATTTTATCTGTTCTATGTAAACCGGTAAATGATATATAATAGAAATCAATACATGACGTAATTTCACAGAATAAATTTCGGCAAATATTTCTGGCCTCTTAATTCATATATAAATCGCAGAGTTAGAATGAAAAATGTTTTAACACTAATCGTAATAATTACGTTTTTGAAAAATAAAAGCAATATAAAATAATTATACGGTATACAAAATTGAAAATAGTCAAAATAAAAGTTTGGGTTTCTTTAAATCAATGTGGTGACTCTTTCAAAATGATTTTCTCTACTGCAGTGTTTTTTATTTGCTGTATTTCAACAATTCATGGACAGAAGGTAGATTAGATTTTTAAATACGTTTGCTTAATATTTAAAATAGTTTAACTTTAAATTCTAAAATTTATTCAACAAATTATGTAACAGAAAATTTTTTAAAAATCTATGGAAAATAGTATTTTTCATCAAGAGTTCGTAAAATACGATTTTGCGGCCAAGTAACAATCGCCGAAGATTATTCGAGGTCGAAAAATGTTGCGAACATGTTATGAACATTATTTTTCAGTATATATTAGCCGTGTAATTCGTTTTTGCGTCCGCAAAACCAGAACACAAAAACGAATTTTGCAGTTATGTATACTGAAAAAATAATTTTAAATAGAAAAAGATTTCGAGCACTTAATGTAAAAATAAACGTAATAAATTTTTTAGCTCCATGAACATATGACAGAAGATGAAGTCCAATCTGTATTTAATTGTCAGCATGATGTCAGTAAGTACATTAATTATACAGCAAGAAAAAAAAATTTAGACAACCGTTACTCAACCAGTGTGCAAAACAGTCGATTCATGCACAGCGTAATCAGCTTGTGCACGTGTTGTAGATACTAATTTTTAACACGAATGCGGAAAACACGACTTCGGACCCTTTTGAGTGCGTAAAATACTCAGAAAAGGATTTAATTTTCAACTACTTTATGCCCTGTGCATAAAACTAACGCTTTACACCATTAGAAGTGGTAAAAAAAAGTCGTGTTTTACGCACAGAGTGTTATAAAGTTTTTTCACAATTGCAAAATTTCTTACACGAGAAAGCAAAATTAATTAGCATTTTGGGTTTTTTCACTAATTATAAATATAATTAAATATAAATATAATTAAATATATATACGTATAAAGTTTTTCTGATTTATTAATTATAACAATTTAATTATAGTGCATGAAGTAGAATATCAAGTTGTACATATATTTCACAAGAGTAATGATGGAAATAGTGGAAGAAGGCTTCGAAAAGCAGATCCTACAATTCATTTAAAAGCATTTGACCAAAATTACACTCTTTATTTAGAAAATAATAGTCATGTATTGTTAGGAAACAATACTCCAGTTTTTATAGCAAAACAAAGTGTAGCTCGAAGAAGCATCAACGCTGAATCAACAATCGTTTACAGCCGCATACGTTATGTATGTATTTTATAAAATTCTATTTATAATGCTACAAAGTATTTAAAACTTTTTCAAATTTATATATTAAATTTTAGCCATTGCCCGAAAATTTTAAATTATATCATGATGTGGAGCAACGAGCAGCTGTTACAATACATGTAGACGATGAAAACAAAGTTCATGTTGTAAGTAAAATATAAAAGTTATAACGTACATTACTTATATTATTATGGAACATTATGTTTAATTGATATTTTATTAAGGATGGTACTGTTGGAGATGATCTTATTATTCGGTCCTTACCACTTCGTGTTCACAAGGAAGTTTTGAACAGATATCAAAGTTACTCAAGAACACCTTTTGCAGAAAAACCATTTGACCCATTCGGAAACATACCATTCATTGATGATCCATTTGTTGATGATTCGTATTATTATCAACCAACACATCATGTTGTTATAAAGCCAAATAATCAAACAAACTCACCGTTTCTGGGATCGATATCAAATCAATGGAATCAAATAAGTAAGTCGAAAATTTATTTAAAAGAATTATGATGAAAAATAATGATGAAATTTTAACTTCGATTCGCTTCAGCGACACAAAATTCATAAAGATCCTGACATACAAAATCAAGTTATAAAATAGTACATTTACTCCAATAAAATTATCATTTATTCCAATAAAATTATCATTTATTCCAATAAAATTATCATTTATTCAAATAAAATATAAAATGCATTGCTACATTATAAAATATCCTTTCCATAAGACTTTAATATATTATTATTTAAGAATTTTTCATTTACTTCATAATAGTTATTTTTTTTAGAACATCAATGGCTTAATCAAAATAATGAACCGACAAATCAGTTTCCTAATTGGAACATACACGGGCAGTCTGGGAATTGGCACCAAGAACCTGTAACTTGGCGTCCTGCTACCAGGGAACCCTTTACTTGGCGCCCTGCTACCAGGGAACCCTTTACTTGGCGTCCTGCTACAAGGGAACCCTTTACTTGGCGTCCTACTACCAGAGAACCCTTTACTTGGCGCCCTACTACTAGAAAACCTGTTACTTGGCGCCCTGCAACTAAAGAACCGTTCACATGGAGGCCTGTAACTTCAAAGCCTGTTACTTCGTATTCTACTATCAGTCCATCTACTAGCTCGATGCCATCAATTGTTAAAACAGATACTGTTTATCCTCAACTGTTGATTACTGCCGATTACGAAACTTACACGTAAGTTATTTACATATTTTTTCAAAAATTAATATTTTATAAAATGCATTAATTAGAATTTGGATAATCAGTATTTATTATTCTTTTTCCGTCATCTAGGACTCATGGAAAAGACGTAGAAACTGTCGCAAAATATATGGCAGCTTTTTGGAATGCAGTCGATTTAAGATTTAGAGAAATCAGTAATCCTAATATAAGATTAAACATTGCCGGTCTTATAATTCCTCAGGTTATTTACTGAATATACTTTTTTTAAAAGATACTGATGCCCAATTATCATTATTATTTATTTTTATATATTGAAAATTTTTAATATATATTTATTATACTATACTACTACTAATTTTAGCAAAGCAGTGCTGCGTCGTATATGGAAACTCACCAAGTTGGAAATCGGGCTGTTTTAGCTGAAGAAACATTAAGAGAAGTTGGAAAGTACTTTTCTAAGGAAAAAAAATTTGCTGATAATACATATGATATTGTTGTAGCAATGTCCCAGTAAGTTTAATTTTATAATACAAATATAAATTATTAGCTATATTATTCTTCCTTTAGACTAAAGAATTTAATTTAATTTTCAAATTAATTTTCAGTCGCAATTTAGGAGCTATTGACAAAAGTGGTAAATTTAGTGACTCTATCACTGGTATGTCGTCAAAAATAAAATTTCTAAATTAAAACATCAAGTTCGTTTTACAATTTATGATTGTTATTAACAGGTATTGCTACATTTGAAGGAGCTTGCAGAACAAAATATGGTCAGTCAGTAGCCCTAGTTAGAGATAAAGGTGGTTTCAATGGCATAACAACCGCAGCCCATGAGTTAGCTCACGCGTAAGCATATTTTGTTTTTTAAAGCCATTCCATATAGTCATATAATTATATTTTCGTACCTTACTATATAGTATTCTTATAGTATTTTTCTACAGAAGTCTACTATCGTAAAATACTATAAAAGATTACTATAATATCTTATAGTATTTAATGTAAGATAGTTATACTATAAGAGGAGTATACTACTACAAAAACATTATAGTTGATTATAATTATATTACACTGAGACAATTTTTCGATAAAAAATACCGTAAAATTCACTACAATCATGGGACGTGGTGGTTTTGTAGGAAATGCGTGTTTTGCTGTTAAAAATTATTAGTTATTTAAGAAAATTTATTCAACGTAACGTAAAATTTTACAGTTAAGCACATTAAAAATTTTTATCAATCATTTTTCTACAATTTTTGTTAAACATTTACGTATATTTCATAAAAAGTGTTGAACGACGCTATAATTTTTCCGATTCGTCACGGTAATTTTGTCGGTTAGGCGGGCTAGATCAGCTCCCGCGTGAAAATATATTATAATATGAGATCTCGCATGAGATCTCACATAGATCTCATATGAATTTCATGTAAATCTCATATAGATCTCATCTGTATTGTTTATTAAAACAAATTAATAATTTTAAAAATTTATAGATTTATTAAAAGACAATAATTTAAAAAACAATAATTTTAATTAAAATTACAATTAAATTACAATTTATTAAAATTAAAATAGAATAATTTATTGTAATTTTTAAAATTATTAATTTTTTTTTAATAAACAATTGCAGATGAGATCTTAATGAGATTTCATATAATATTTTCACGCGGGTTGTCTTCAGAGCACATGCTTAATCGAAAATGAAAGTAGATTTGGACGAACACAGGCAATTATTTATTTATTTTATTTATTAAACGGGCAAAAATTGCCCAGTTACAAAACCAGACAATCAGTCTGGGAGAAAAAAAATGCGAGGTGTAACCTCTGACGCGCAGGCAATCAATAATATAACAAAAGTGAAAAAATAAAAATACAAAATAAGAAATAAAAATGAATAATACAATGTTATTACTAAATAAAATTTGAGAATCAGATTCTTTGTTAACTCTGTTGTCACGTAAAGAATTTAGAAAAAAAATAATAAAAAATTAAATATATTAGATTAGATTTTTTACCGGGACGAGCGTCATGTTTAGAGGGCGCTTACCAATAGCTACCAAAACCATGTGATGTCCCACGTTTGCGATTCGTAACGGTAATTTTTCAGGTCAATTTAATTGTAAATTTTCAGGAAAAATTCTCTAAGTGTGTGATCCTATAATATACAGTTTTCAAAGAACGAAGAAAGGGACAGAACGCTTTATTATATTGGTTGAAAGCTTGGACAAAATTAAAAATATTAATGTTACTGACAAATTGGTAAACTCCCCTTCCTTCCCCTTCCTTCCAAGCAATAACATATATCAATTTAAATCAAGAGCCGAAATTAATAGTTCAAGAATTTTCTTTTTTCTTAATTAACCTCCCTCAACCCTAAGTAAATACGTTTTACTCTTAAGCAAACATAATTAATGTTTTGAATTCGAATTTAAATTAACGTATCTGCATATAAGAACTTAATTCTTTTAGATTGGGAGCGCCACACGATGGTCCAGAATCAGCACACATTACAGGAGGCCCGTGTCCGTGGAATGATGGTTACTTGATGAGTTACGAAAGAAAAACTAGTAGAGGAATGCACTGGTCTCAATGCAGCATAACAGCAATGAGATCATTCTTTAAGTTCGTACTATTAAATTCTACTTACAGTAAACGAAATAAAAATTTAATCATTTTAATTGTTACATACTACAATATTTATTTTTCATCGTACGTCACAATTAATTATTTATAATTTTAGAAAACCTCAAGCACAGTGCTTGAAGAATAAGCCTGATGCTGGTACGCCTTATCCCAAAATTTTACCAGGAAAAATTCTGAGTCGAGACGAACAATGCCAAAGATCAATGGGATTGGTTTCATATAAGGTATGTACTTTTAATTTTACGTTTTATAAAATAAAAGGCAATCGTAAAAATTAAAAGAAATATTTACTCTTTCGCAGGATAAAGAAAATGATTGTGCGGTATTATGGTGTGCAAAATATATGGGGAGACAAATTCAATACCGCACCGAATATAGACCTCCTGCAGAAGGCAGTTATTGTGGTAAAGGAGCTGTAAGTTTTAATCCATTTAAACAAGTCAATGATTATAAATATAATATAGACTATATTTTAATAATTTTTGTTTTAGATTTGCTTGAATGCCAAATGTGTTAAAGATCCAAATGAGAATTAAAACTCTTTTTTATACAAATTGCAAATACCACTTCTTCTAAAACATACATAAAATTTGATATTGATAAATAAAAAGATAATAATCGCTGATATAAAAAAATTAAAAAGATGTTTATACTTTTTATAATAATAATAATGAAACTTTAAGCGTTCTAAGATAAAATCTCTTTAAGGGTAGTCACAAGTCTGAGTTAAATGACCAATAAATCTATTTTATTAACTATTTTGATAGCAAATTTTACAAGGTAGACAACAGCACAAACAGAAATTAATACTTTTTAATATGTTATTTTAGCTTTCTTTGTAAAAGAAATTTTAAATTTCATAAGACTCGTAAAATTACCTGTATAAATAACTATTAAATAAAGTTTAAATAATGTTAAAATATTTGACAGTGAACAGTGTTTAAATTGAATTTTCAATTCAAATGTAAAATTATTTAGCGCGTTCGCCTGCTATAATTTGGTTTTTAAATGCCGGTAGCTGACGTAGCCTAACCTACTATAGTACAACAGTTGGTTGCTTTATCCGGTGAAGTTTTTGTATGTTTACATAAATTATTTAATATTAAATTGGACTCGAGAGCAGAAAATGCTAAAAAAATTGTAAAAAAAAATTATTAAAATTAAAAGGTGCATCAGTATAACAGCAACCATGTCGAACATTAATGAATCTATGATCTGTTGCACGTTTACAAAAGAAAAGACTATTTGGAAGAAAGAGAAAGAGATGAGCTAAAAAATTTCAGGGCGAAAAGCCTGAAAGCTAAAAGAAACGTTCAAAGACCTTCTCATTTAACTGTTCAGATTAAAAACAGAATTTTTGATAGCTAAATTTTGTTCGATGAAATCAAAAATATTGGGTACTGTAAATATTCCACCAAGCAACTTAATAGAACAGTGCATATGAAATAATTAAGAGAAGCTTTGCACTAACCTGGCAACTTATGGCATAATGAACTTGCCGTTGTCTTCTCCACCTTAATGCAGTAATTTTGATGTTATCAACAAGAAGTTCAAGAATGCCTGCAAAACAATTTCTGAAGAGCCAATGAGCAAGGCTGTTATTGAGGAAGTGGCGATTTCAGCAGACAGTAGTCTTCGATTAAAAGTATCAAATAATGGAATTTATAGAAGGAATAATCAAATAATAGGAATTTATAGAAAGGAATAATCAAATAATAGGAATTTATAGAAAAAGAGGTTTTAATTATTTTTTTTTTTTTTTTTAAGTTAATGCTTTTGAAGGCTCGTTAGTGAGCCTTATATCAGCATCTGTACTTTATTAATAAACAGTAAACAAAATACATAAACAATTTATACATTTGATTACATTTTTTTTTAGACATATGTACATTAGGTCTTTAATAATAATAATTTTTATACTGACTTATTTATACAGTCTAAAAAATTTACAATATGATTACATAATTCGGAGTTGGGGAAATATAAAATGTTATCAATGTTTTGCGGTAACATAGCATTGAATTTACAAACCTTTTTAATGAGTGTCGCTCTAAGATCATTGTGAAGAGGACATTGCCACAGAACGTGGTTAAGGTCCT
>JAWWEO010019967.1:0-11742 GCA_035582975.1 Ormyrus labotus | reverse complement strand
CGTATAATCGAAGCCGATCGGAGCGAGCGCGGCCCCCCCCCCCCCCCCCGAGAAAGGATTGCGCGCGATTCGGCGAGAGGCGATTCGTTTCGGCGCTCCGGGGGAAATCATTAACCGGCCGCGGATACTAAATGAGTTTCCATGCGCGCAGCTCGTAACAAGATCCGGCCCGGGGGCAGGTGCGCGAGCCGTAAGGACTGTGCGCGGTACGTGGTGAATCGACCCTCTCCCCCCCCTCTCTCGCTCTCGTGCCGTACGTGCCGCGTCGAAACCAATCTCCCTGCACCGGGGAGCTGATGCATACGCACCCGGGCGGCACGTCCGAGGGGGCGGAGAATTTGAATTCGAATTTATATATATGTATATATGTATCTGCTCCTAAGCCCTCTCGAGGCTCGAGTTTCTTTCCGCCTTTTTTACCGAGGGCTTATTTAGGTGTGAAGTCTTTATGGCCGGCCGTTGCACTTATCTTCGAGGCGAGATGCTCCCGGGGAACTTTGCAGTGCCGCGGAGATGGAATTCTGGGTTTCAAACGACACCTGCAGCATTGACTTTTTTTATCCTGAGTAATTACCGATTCATTTCGATTGATTGATTTCTTAAGAGATAATATATTTTTACGCGCAAAGCAACTAATAATAAACAGTACAATTTGAATCTGAAGCAAAGCACAGTGATTTCTTCAAAAAAAAGAACCTTCTTGTGCGTGAACACAAGCAGTTGAATAAATGCTCAGCCCATTAGTCAACTGCTCGTTATTTAGTGCCATGCAAGGACCGGTACTGAGCACTGCTTTGGTTCACCTTTGTTTTTACGACTGATTATACCGTTTAAACCATCTGCCCGTTCACTTGTGCTGCACTTTGAAAAAGGTAAGGATTGCATTGTACCCGACACCTGCATACGTTTTCTATTACGTTTCGACTTTGGAGAAAAGCTCGCAGGAAACTGATCCTACTACTCTGTTCTCGAAATATATCCTTTGAAAATGCACGAAATCAATTTGATCAAAACATTACAAGCAACTTCAATCTCGTTGTATAATTATTATACCACATTAGCAAGTGTTAAAACAAATTTCAACGGGCCACGATAAAAAATGTAAATGCGCGCAGGAGAGGGGGAAGAGTTCAACTATCCCCGCTACACTCGAGGCAAAAGCTTTCACCCCAGCCCCCTGCGAAAAAGGATGAATGTATAAGTACGGTAATTAAAAAGGTACCGAGCAGCCACCGGCCGGTAACTCGCCGTGGCATCACTTTTTCGGAAGCCATTCCTGTACACACAAGCCATGAGAAAATGCAATCGCACACGCAACCCCCTCGCCGAATTAATACCGCTCGACCGTACGGACAAACACGATTGCTCTCTCCGAGCGAAGCGCCGAGCGCCGGCGTCGATTAATGATGAATGGCGAAAGCTCGCAAACCACAAAAAAAAAAAAAAGAAAAAAAAATCCGCTTTTAAAAAAGAGGCGAAAGAAAAGGCAGCCATCATCAATTCTGCCGGGGCTTACGGTGCGCATATCTACTTCACACGCGTCGTTATGCATAATCAGAACAAAACGCTTCAGTGTTTCCCGCTCGGCTTTTCCGGAGGCGGTTCAAACGGGAAAATCCGGAGGAGGGAGAACGGGAGAGGAGGATCGAGTGGGAAAGAAGACAGAAAATGGGATGGAGAATTAGCGGGAAAAGCGAGAGAACAAAAGAGGGATGAAGTGAAGGATGGCGAGATAGCGGGGAGGTTAAATCATTTAAGTTTTTGCTCAGATTCAGAGCTCGAGTAACGAGTTGCATGCTAACTGTTCGTTAATGTAAAGCGAATCGAATGAAAGCCGATTGGTTCTGTTTCCGCGACTGCCGCTCAAACGTCAATAGTTCCGCGTTTACTATCAGAAAATTTTCAATCGCCCTTACGAAAAGTTCGTTAAAAATCCGTTTCATCTTCCAAAGGCTATCCGATATCCTCAAAAAGAATTTTTTTACAAAGACACCAACTTTCTACTGGCTTAAACGAAGAAAAGGCGCTTTCGCCAGATTATCCCCGATGCTTTTCCGGGAGAGATAAAAAAAACCGACCAAAAAAAGAAAAACAAAATACAAAAAAGAAAAAAAAAAACCGGCGGCAAAAGTGCTAAAAAAGCGAGCCGAGCCATAGAGCGGAGGGTCGGCCTATCGCAGTGATTCACGGTTTCGCGCGTGCAGCCGCATATAAAGTAAACGCGCGCGCGTACTCGCGTATAATCGTAATTCCAATTACTCTTCATAAGAACGGATGCGGCGAATATATAAAGCGCCGGCGCTCCGCGCGGCAGCTTAATAACGGAGCTTTAATACGCGGCCGCGCAGCGCGCCGCGGCGACGGCAAAATAAGAGAATGAAAAATGACGCGCGCGTCGCGCCCGGCACGATCCAATATTCAATGCGCCGCTCGGACATATCGCCGCTGCCCCTCGACTGCAGGCTAGAAGCTAAGCGAAATAACTTGAGCGGGAGAACCACTTTGGAGAATTTTAATTGAAACTCGAGGGCTATTCACTTCTTCGAATTCTTTGACCTTTTTATTGAATGAGCTCTTGTTTTTCCTGCTCATATTTTTTAATCAAATCCGAGGGACGCGGGAGAGGATAAGTTTTTTCAGCCCCCGTTGTTTCAGCAATAAATTAAAACCAGCTACCGGTCGAAGGGAAAAGTAATTATTTTTTAAATAAAGGAATGCAAAATAAATCGACTTTCAAGACTTGCCGCGCGTTAAATCTGTATGATGTAATTTTCATTCAATCTAAAACTTTAAACGCGATACGCGCCGCTCCATTTACCGGCCGATCTAAATTAAAATCAACTTTTCACCGTCAACTGTACCAGGGCCAATAAACAGAGTGCCAAAGAGCCAGCTGAAAATAGAAAAAAAGCAGAAAAGCTCGCGCCGCTCCTTAAATTTGTCTTTCAAGCTCGGAGTGTCCGCCGATGCTTATTACAACTTCTTTAATATCCGGACTGAGGAATCGATAAATTCACGCGCGCAACCCCTCCCGCATCTGTACACCTCCAACCGTAATGCACGAGCCCACAGGCAGCGCGGAAGACTTAAATTTCATTAAGCCGACTTCGCGCGGCCGCCGCTTTCATCGATCGACCCGTCAGCTGTTTGACGCGTTAATCGCTTGGAATCCTTACTCGGCGCGGCGAAATAAAGCCCGCGCGCTGCCTAGCCTCTGCGAATTAATGTATTCTGATTGAAAAAGCCCGTTTTCTCGCACCCAGCTGACGTTCGACCGGCCTGCCGCTTTAATTTGCCAGGAGAGAATTTCATTTTGATAACAGCGGCGCTGGTGTGCCTCGACCGTTAAGGCGAAAAATAATTTGCCGCGGAACCGGCAGAGCTTTTAAAAAAATATAATCAGGCTTAGGAGCGAGGTAGAAAGGGTACTGCGATCTGTTATTGCAGAATATAGCACGAGGTCGGAGAATTAGTAGTAATCTAGGAAAATTAAACTGCCTGACGGAGAACGAACTGAAAGTGACAACTTGTGACATAAAGTCCGTAGACTGGCTTTTAATGTTCCTTCATTTCCATCTACTTTGCCGTTTGCGTCATATTTTTCTTCGTTTTTGGCTCTCTTTGCGAGTAGCTCGAATTTAATTCATAGAGAAAATAATGTTTTCCACCAAACTACATTTTGAAATGAAACATATTTGTCGTATTTTTAATTACAAAAGTATTATTTTCATGCTCTTTAGAAACGATAATTAGTAACTAGAATCAGAAAAAGTTATGATTAGCTGAACATTATATGCATTTAATAAAGTTAAATGAGTTTAGTGGACGCGTCGGAGTTCCGCGAAGTTTATAAACTGTTTTTATATACGCTGTCACTACCCGAAAAGTACGAAAATTATAAAATTTCAATTTGCTAGCCAGCACGTACCCTTCCTATTATAATACGTACAACAAAAAAGCTTGCTTCCCCTTTCCAGGTAAAGTATCGAATAATAAACTCAATAAACAGAGGTAGTATAAAAACACCCGCAACGAAATTAGGTCCAATTCCGCGAAAACTTTCCCCCCATAATGAATAGCATTACCCCTCGTAGGCAAACATTCCGTACACAACGAATCATCGCCGTAAAGTAGATTCACGCCACCTGGGAGTCGATCATAATCCAAGTTCCCCCAGCCTCCTTCGATTCGCCCGAATCCAATAATCTCTCTATTAATTTCAAACCTCCAGACTCCTCCCACCTGAAAATTGCCATCTCCCAACCAGTAACTTTGTTCCCAGAGAGCAGAGGAGACCGACTGTATCCGAGTCGCGCGGAGCTAATGAATTTCCACTTGGACTCGTCGCATCGGGAGCGCGGCATCCTCGCGGCACCTCTGACGGATGACTCGTCATTGCTCGAATGACGGATGGCGCGAGCTTGCGAGCAGCCAGCCTCCGTACTCTCGGCATTACGATAAGTCTCTCTCGCGAGGCAATCATCCCCCTTCGCGCGCGAGAAATCGAATGAAGGCGAGCGCGTGCCGCTGCGCGTCAGAGCGAAAGTGATCGAAGGCCCCCGACGCGTTGCTGCTCCTGCTGCTGCTGTTTCAGCTGTTGCCGGGCTGGATGGGAATGGGATGGTACCTAATACGCTCTCTTTCTCTCCTCGGGCGAGGGGGTTGCTCGATTCGTAAGCTCGTTGATCGAATTCCTTTCGCTGCCTTCCTTCGGAAGATAAGAGCTGCTGCACGCATCGGGAAATCAATCCCCCTTTGCTACGGAGGCGAGAAACAAGTGGGAAAAAGAGAGAAAGTGCGCGGAGCCCTGTTAAGGGCCGCATTGTTGCTGGAGAGCCTTTGGCGGCGGGCGAGGTGGAAGGCTCTTTGTAGGCGGAAAATGCGCGGAATAGCACAGGAAATTCGCCGGCATCAACATCGCGTTCGAAGAATCCGTTTATTCGGCTTTCAAAACATTGCGCTTGAGCTGATGGATGCCTGAAGAGAGAAGAGAGAGAGAGAGAGAAGACCAAAGCGACTGACGTTCCATTGGCTTCGAGCAAAAATGGCATTTCTCTGCCAAAGCCTCGGCGTTCTTGCTTGCCTCGTTTGTGTCGAAGCGGCGGATTCGTGCTCCGGTTAATTTCTCGAATGCGCTGCCGTTGTCGAACGCGAACGGAGCCACGTGGCTCGAATAAACGCTCTCTTGTCTCGTGCATGTCTGCCTGACGTTTTTCTCAATGAAATGTGAAGGTCGCAGGCTTGATCCTCCTTTGCGCGACGCAAGTCTCATATTCGTGTTTAGATTTTTGTTTCCTGAATCATTCGGTTTTTTTTCTTTTTCTTTCACTAACCAAAACGTTTGTGTTGTTTATTCGTTTATTTTATAAGTTATTATTATTTAATATTGTTTAATGCAAAAGGACTACTTATAATTAAATATTTCTAAATTTATAGTTGTTCCTCTAATGGAAATCTATGTTTTCATACTTAAATTTCATATTTCAGTTATTTAATAATGTATAAGCATAAAAGCATAATTAGTTATGCGAATAAGCAGCTTAAATCTCGGAAACATGCTTAAATATCTAATCATAATTCTTTAATGTTTCACTGCTATATACCTGAGAACAAGCTACTTTCTTTTTAAAAATCTATCACGGTTATTAACAGAGATTTAGAGCAGTAAATCGGTAGTGCTGCTGTTACATATTTTCGAATAAAAATAATCAACGATTGTTCTGTAAGCTGCCTCGTCTATTCTCGTCTACTCTTTTATTTCTATATTGAAATTTCAACGTTAGAGAGCATTGCACTGTTTAGCGCAAGTGGTTAAGAAGCACTCAGTCGGAACGTTATTATGCATTTTCCCTCTAAATGAAATCACTATGGAAAGGGCTGAAATGGCAACAGAATTGTAAACTAAAATGAGATGTACACATTTTCGGTTGGCTTTCCGTTCCTGTGAAGTGTTTCCATTACTATTTGCAATTTAACAGATTATAATAACGAGTGTTATTCAGTTTCTAACTTTATCTCTCCCTCGACCGAAAATTACGATTCTGCATAGCTCGAAGTTTGATTAAAATATGTGCTGCTATTCTTACTATTCTGTATTGTAACTTGAGATATGAGAAGAAAAAAAAAGATTTTTACTAAACTGAATAGTAAATATTATTTTTTGGACTTTAATATTTACTATTCAAATAATAAAAATCTTTTTTTTTCTTCTCATATCTCAAGTTACGATACAGAACAGTAATTTTTGCTCCTTTTTTTCTCTCAGTGTACGATGGATCAGCATAAACTGCTTAAGAAAATTTCATCAAAAACCGCAAATTATTGTCGAGGCAAAAGAGCGATCACCTCTTAACGAATCGTTCCCTCTCCGTACTCTTCAGAAAGAAAAGGCAAGCACAACGCCTAAGCGAACAGTCATTGAGCGAGCGTCAGGCAGCAGAGTCCGCTCGACTCGATGAAATTAACAGAGAAATCTCCCTTCCGCGCCGCGCGAGCCATCCACCGTGATTTTACCCGCGTCCTTTTACCCGCGCGCGTGCGAGAACGCGCGTCGCCGCGGAAAATATGAACGCATTCAAAGTAACGCGCCTGATATTTCAGGCGGCGCGCAGTTAGTTTCCGAGCGAGCAAATACCGCCGGGGTGTGTATACGTACTCCTCTACCCTCCCTCTCCGACTGCACGTGAAATAATAGTCCGCCGAGCTGCAACGGTAGCCTGCAGGCTAGTAACCGGAATTTAGGAGCGAATTTCGCCTACGGCTGCAGCCTGCAGTCGTATGCATTTTGCAGGCGGGCGCGACGCTCGTGAAAATACAAGGTTTAGCTCGAATCGCCCCCATTCGTTATAATGCTTTTAATTAGCGAACGAAGTCCAACGCCGTGAATTCGAGCCCCGCGATTGATGTCGATCCACCCTTCCCGAAATGCATCTGCTTTTAATTAACGCTCGATTTCGTAGACTCGCGCGCTTCGATGAGTACTTACGTCTACGTCTTTTTGAGTTAATTATCGTTGGTGTTTTGTCCGTCGGCTCCGTTCGGTGATTAAAATCCGCTCTGCGCTGCTACATTTTCTGCTATTCGTTTAATTGCTTTCCTTGAAAAGCTTTGATTAAAATTGAATTAGCGCAGTGCTTTAGAGGGAAGCTACATTCATCCGAAATTCTGTCTGTTAAATGAAAATTATAATCGCACGTACGTACGTTCGTTTTCGAAATTTATTAATTGGGAAGGAATTATAATTCGCCTGTACAGTGCGCTAATTCAAGTGAAAATCTAGCTTTAATCACTAATAATTTTCTGCAAATATAACGGCCAATTCGAAGAACCGCCCTGTTATTAAAACAAATCGAATGCTACATATTCTAACTTTAATTACTGAATAATGCATTGCCAATTATACATTTATAATTTCATCATTTTAAAGTTCTCATCAGAAAACGTAATTAACCAGCTTTCCAAATTTTCGAAAATCGATCCTTCAGTTTTACCAATCAACTCGTAACAGGAAACAGTGTAACTACAATTGACGGATTTGAGGCGCAAACAGCGGTCCTTCGAATCGAGTACGACTACTGTTAACAGAGTTGTCAAGCCTAGTATCAAAGATACCGGAGCGTTCCGTGGCCGACAGAATTCTGAGTACCCCGTCATACGAATTGGTTAAGAGCGAATTACTGACGATCCACCAGACACCGTCAGGCATCATCTCGCACATACATGCTGCGTCCTCGTTTGCGCGTCCGAATACTCGAGCTCTAGCATCAGTTATCAGAGGGATGACGCGCCTACACGAGCTGCGGTTGCATCAGCGAACTGACGATGAAAGATTAAGGAGTCTTCGGCGTTTTTGAATAAAATCACGCACATTTCTAAAACTCGACAATAGTGTAAATAAACTACGCCAGATACATTTACGAGAAAGAAATTCTATGATTGACGAAGGTATTTTCGAAAAAATCGCTTTCAAAAAATTCTTATTTTAACATGTAACCTTATGGGGCTCCTCAACGAATCTGAAATAAAATCACGAGTCGCCGTGAAACAAAGATATATTTATACTTTTGATTCTAAGAAATCCATTAGATCAATAAAAACATTATGTTCACATATTCAATCAAAAGAAAATTGCAATTAAAGTACTAAAAATGAGATAAGCATTGTATAGTTACCGCTAACGCGCATGTGTCGTAAGTTCGGCAACAGCACATCGAAGGAATAGCATATAATTCAAACGAGCTGAATGGAATTATCATAAATTGTAATGAAAAGTTATGAAAGTAATTATTTTAATGTACAAAAATATTTCTAAGTAACTATTTTTTTCAATTAAAAATTGCTTATACGAAAATTACCATTTAAAAAGTTTTTCTTTATACAAAAATTATTATTAAAATTAAATAAAAAAAAATTTTAATTATTAATTAAATTTAATTATTATTATTTAAATTAACAATAATGTAAATCTCTAATCGAGTTGACCACCTGTAGAGTTACGATGTTAGGTTAAAAGAAAGCAAAAGCATGAGGCAGACGACGTCTCACTCGGTCAAAAATACGGTGGTGCCACACTAAAAATTACGCAGTTTCTTATTCTAATATTCCGGTATTATTATAATACGCGCAATTATTAAAAAAATAATAATAAGCACTCATTCAAAGTGTGCCCCCATGATACCCTTCACTTGATACGACACCAAACGCCGAAGACTCCTTAAATTAACTGGAGATTAAAAAGAAAGATAACGGGTATATAATAGGAACTTGAATATTAAATTTATTCTAAAAATACTTTAGCGCGCTCTGTCAGTTGTCCCTGTTCTCGTCCGGATTCTCGAAAGAAAATCAATTGAACGAAAAAACATACGGAAGCCCGAAAAAAATATTGCCATACAGTTTGTCAAATCTTTCTTCCCTAATAGTCCATCAATGCGGTACGAAATATTCATCAGGTCGCACAAAACATCTAATTTCTCAGCAATCCCGAGGCAATAAAAGTCCATTGTCCCTGCATGCGGGCGGCAGCGCGTTCGCGCCTCCGCGCTGACGGAGGGCTCTGCGCGCAAACATTAATTCCCCCGCGGCACAAAGTTCGAAAAAGCGTTCGCCGGCCGCGAGCAAAGCGATTCGTTACGGGAGGCGATCATTGTTTCGACGCGCGGCGGGCCGGAGCACTTGATGCGAAAGCTTTGCGTTTCTTCTTCTCTGTTTCATAATGGAAAATAATTGGAATGCTCTCGGTGGCGGCGGCGGCGGCGGCGGCGGCGGTGGCAACAGTATGGAGATGCGGCCAACTGTCGGCGGTTGATTTTAACCCCCCGCAGTCGCTTTTGTGTCTGCTCTCGACTTTTCGAGTCCGAGTTATTTCCACGGGTTTCCCTTTGTACGCGGGCTTTCGAACTCTCGAATAATCGAATGAGCTATCTGCTCTGCGTTCCGGCCTTTTCTTTTCGAATTTTCGCCTTTGTGCGCCTCTCGGAGGCAGAGTGATTTTTCATTCAGGCGCGGACGCGGAATTTATCGCGAACGACTGCTGCAATTCGATGCGCCGCTTATTCCGCGACTCTGTGAAGCCCTCGCCAATCGTTGTCCCTCTTAAGAGCCTTCACTCAGTTGTGTGAAAGCAGATCGAGAGCATATTTGCGTGTTACTGGATTACGCGGCGATGAACGCTCTTGTGTAACGAATTTGCAAAAATTCCGCGTAATTTATTCTGCCGGATTATCCGCGTAATCAGAGAGTACATGTAGGAAGTGCTATCCTATTCCGGGGAAACGATGGAAAATTCATTTTTGCGATCGAGCGAACGGACTTTACTCCCCGGAGCAAAAGATTAATGGATGATGCGGTATACGCGCCGAAACGAATTTTCCGTGAGTATGATGCTCTTGTATAAAATCTGGTTATACTTTTTTGCGGAAACGATGAAAATGAATTCGATTTTGCGCGGAAAATGTTTCGCTCGAATTATCTGCGTCGACGAGTGCAAATTCAATTGTTTACTTTTTCATTTTCGTATAAATTTTTTAATTCGAACATCAGCCGGCAGATAATTTTCTCCCTTTTTCTCAAGTAATTACCCGCGAGCGGAAAAAAATTATAAAGCAAATTAACAGATTTATTTCTGAAAATGTCGCATTATTCCGCAGTTAATGCCTCTTTTAATAAAATGAATTACAGGCGCGATATCAGCCGCGTCGCCGTGCATACACGTAATGCAATATTTGTTTTGCCTGGCCTTTAAAACGTGAAAATGCGAAAATAAACGACTTTATTACTCCGTCTCCCCCATCGGAGCATTAATATGCATTAATAATTAAAAACATTGCGAATGCAGTCGCGCGCATTTAACTTGTTATAACGCGGGCTATTACTTACCGACACATGACGCAAACGTCCGTCCGGTCGCATTTTCCTCAACCCCGCCTTTCATTTCGCATACGCAGGTATACCATAAACTACGTAATGCTCAGCTTATCTAGCCGGACATGAATGTGCATACGTATATAAGAAACGCGTTACGGGGCGATTTCCTGCCGACAATTTTCCCGGCGACGTTTAGCGTCTTGCGCCTTTCCCCAGATGTATTATACGCGCCGCATATCCGCCGTCCGCGTTTTGTATCTCGTCCTTGTCTGTGTGTTTTTTTTTCTTCTCTCTCTCTCTCTCTCTCTCTCTCTCTCCGGCCGCGTTCACGCGAGAACGCACGGGACATTGTACCGTCGGTCAA
The DNA here is from genome assembly GCA_035582975.1 of Ormyrus labotus. NCBI lineage: Eukaryota > Metazoa > Arthropoda > Insecta > Hymenoptera > Ormyridae > Ormyrus > Ormyrus labotus. The sequence goes on along the minus strand of JAWWEO010019967.1, from coordinate 1,013 downwards.
CTGTAATTACGCGCGTCTGGAGATCCTATCGCCTCTCCGTCATTTTTCCTTCTTTTTGCGCAAGCGGACACACGACTGCTCGCTGATTTTTCCGCTGCCCCCGTCGTCCTTGCGCTCGAGCCCTGTCTTATTGGGAAATTCACCTCGCCCGAGCGGCCGTCGCTTTCTAAGGCAATTTCGAAGAGTTGGGTTCATTTAATTATTTAGAGATCAAATTATAAACAGTTTTCAGGTAGAAAAGAGGCGCTCTTAATTGAAAAATTTTGCAATTTGTTTTGCTTTAATGAAACAGAAAAAAATGAGCTCAAGATTTTGCGCGTTCGAGTAACGTATACAAGCTTTTTAATTACATGTAAATGAATCGCTCCGCTCTTATTAAAAACCACACGGGCACAAAACTGAAAAGTTAATTGCGGATAATTCTCGCGCACATTCATTTTATTCACGTATGCATGAAAAAAGCAATTAAGATTTAGAGTGCGATTTGCTAGTATTATTTTTAACAATAAATTTTTTTGTACTACAATGAAAACTTGACAACAAAGTAACTGCTTTCAACTGCTCTTTTTATGCTTCGCGGTTCCATAATGCTCTTTTTATATATTGCCTGGACAAAGTAATATAACTTGTCGAGACGCGAATTTATCCATCGTTAGTTTCATCTCCCTTAAAAATGCAAAAGCCTCGCGTGGCGCATTACATGTCTCGACTTTTATGAGCGTTATAAATATTTGAAGTTACTTAGACATGCGCACATGATCGGCGTCAAAATCGTTTAGCAGATCGCGTCCAATACAATTTCCCGATTCTTTTGCTCTCTCCAGACAGTCGTGAATTGACACAAATTTACCGCCAGATTCATTACGCTTATATGGGAGGTGGGCTCTGCAGACTCTGCAGACATACAATTTATTTAAGTAGCCATTTTCGCTTCAACAACCCTGGTAGCAAGTTTCCGATAAATTCTAGCCAGAATTCTAGATTCCAGATAGATCCGCTAGATAGAATCTATC
>JAWWEO010019966.1:0-11742 GCA_035582975.1 Ormyrus labotus | reverse complement strand
ATTAAAATAAAGATCAAAGTTCCTAGTAAACATTAGTAGACTAAATAGCAAGACTGTCTAAGTGGTACAAAGAATTGGGATAATTAGTAAATCATAGACGTATGTAGTAAGGGTTAAGTTGTAAAAGTAAGAAAAAGTATTCTGTAATAAAAACTTTTGTATATTGCATATTGTATAATGAATAATGTATAATAATGTATAATGTAATGTAAATATGTATACATAGCCAGCAACCAATTTCCATTTCTGGGCCATACTAGGCCGAAATAAATAAATAATAATAAAATAACTAAATAGTAAGGGAAGACGGATTGCGATGAATATTTTCAACAAAAATCCATTTCGAAAATTCACCGGGGGATTAGTCAAAAACCGAGTTCGAAAATCTACCTGGATCACTAAAAAATCCAATTCGAAATTTCACCTGGGTTGATCAAAAATCCAGCTTAAATATCCATCCGTATCCGTCAAAAATCCAGGTGGATATCCAGGTGGATTTTTTAGCAAGGAATCGTTTGTTCAAAAAATGTATCCAGCGTTATACTTTAATTAATTTAGGCCTGACTACGATCTTTATAGCTTTGGTCTAGGTTCAATTATCACCTATCTGAAAAAAATAGAAATATAAAAAATAAGATATTATATAACTCAAATAAGGTCAAAGAAAAAACAACAAACATCCGTTCCTGTTCGTGGAATCTGGGGAGTTAGTTAGATCATTGACGGGTGGAAGTTTTTTCTTTTAGGCGGGTTGAGAATTTGGGTGTGATATCCTAGGGAAGACACTACATATGTGTAATGCAGACGAATGAGGACGAAAACTCCCTCCAATCGCAACAAATGAACAAAATGATTATTTCTTTAGTAATTTTGCGCTGAAAACGGAGGAAAACACGACTTTCCACATTCGGAGGGCGGGTGATGGTTAATTTTTACAGTACCATTTTCGGAAGTACATCCAATTATATATTAAATTAAATATATTGTAACGGGCTGGAATTCGGCCGGAATATTCTCCCGAGAGAATATTCCGCTGACTTTCCCTACGGGATGTCGTGCGCTTACACCCTGATGCTAAGCAACAGTTACTTCCGGAGGTGCCACGAAGGCACCCCGACGACGACCCGCGCCGCGAGTCGCCGCGGCCCGATGCAACGCGAGAGACCTCATGTCTTTCGCTTCGTACAATTCTGCGTGCGTAGCCCTCGCTGCTACGTACGGTTCCGACCGCTTCCTGCCGGGCTCGGCCGCTCAGCCTGCGTACGATCGTCGCGATCGTACTCCCGCGGAGAGTGGCAGTATCCGGGGCTTTGCAGACAAGGAAGGCGTCGCGCGAAATAAAAGATAAAACGACGCACTTAAAATATACGGTTAGCGTTTATTCGCTCCAATAAAAAAAATAATACAAAAAAACAGAATGCGCAGAGCTTGTTAGCGGCACCGGCCGGTGCCGTCGCACGTGCTCACCCAGAGCGGATACCGGAGGTGCCTTTTCGCCGCCGATGCGAGTGTGCTTACGGCACGCTCGCACGTCGCAAGGTGACCGCGATGATGTTCGCGGTCACTCTCATAGATCCCGAGTCTCCGCGCCTTCGGAGACACGATCGACGGTGCACTCGCGGGTGCACCGGCACGAGAAAACACGCGCACGAGTCACCGCTCTGACTCGTGTAAGAGAGAGAGAATTACCCGCGAGTCGCGATCGAACCGGCGTTCGATCACGCGCATACAATAAGAGGCCCTCGCACACTCACGTGGACCACGCAAATTACAAAAAACTTACGTTGCGCTGCACGCTGGACGAGGCGAGGGTTAAATGGGGTTCACGTCTCCGGACGTCTTTCGCCGCGTACGTCGATAGGCTGTCGTCGTCGCTCTCGGCTTCCTCACGATGCTGCCTCGCGCCTGATCTGCACCTCGCACGCACTGGCTCCACTCGTCCTTACGCTCGTTCGACTCAATCAACGACACTCGGACACGAAGTTGCCGCGTTCCCGATCTAGACCGGAGTGCCTGGCCCTTGCGCGCATCGACCCACCCAGCGTCGATCGCGCCCCTTCCTTCTCGCTCTTTCTTTTCGACGTTGCCGTATGCGCAACTCCGTGGCGCATCCGGCCCTCGCCCGAAAAAGTCGCTTTCGCTGCGACTCTGGCTCGCGGAGACGCGTGAGGTTCTGTAATGAAATCTCCACGCGTCACATCCCTCCCCCAGACGCCGCTAAGTCTCGAATTAGCGGCTCTGCCGAGTACGCGAGCCGTCAAGAGTCAAAATAGGGATGGTGGGTATCGGGGAAATGAGGGAACAAAATATCGTGATTCGTATTTTATTCTAGTACATCTGGCGGTACACAACGTCGTGGAAAATTAAAAAAATTACAAAAAGTAAAAAGGAAAACTATGGGGGAGGCTCCTCGTCTCTCCCCATGAAAGCCACACAGGCCGTGGGCTCCTGAGTAGGGGATCAGCACTACCCACCCTTACCCTTGGAGGTAGAGGTGATGCTGGTCCCTCCGCGGGCACTTCTTGCTATTACGGACGCCGGGGTGGCGGCAGACATAGCACACGAAGCGCTCCGGGCGCCGTTCAAACTCCTCTCGCTTACGGGAGAGTTTTTCCTGCTCTAGTTCGGCGAAGAGGGTTTCACGCCGGAGCTCCTCGATGCGGCGTTGAGCCCGCGCCTGTCTTCGCTGGAGCTCTTCCAACTCGCGTTCGCGGCGGAGCTGCTGCTCCACCCGCTGTTGCTCCCGCAGTTCTTCTTGGTGGCGGCGATCCTGCAATGCGCGACCGCCGCCTCCTTACAGGCTCGCAGGCCCTCGCGCTGCGCCCCGACTTGAATGAGGACCTGGGATTTGCGGAGCACCTTCTGCACCGTCGGGTCCTCATCAGCCTCGTACTCAGCGACACGGCGGTGGATGTTCTCCAGGGCACCCACAGCATCGTCGAACAGGACGGTGTCTTCGGCGAGCTCCCGCCGCATGGCCTGCCACCGCTCCTTCTTTTCGGCGAAGGTCAGCCGCTGGTTGGAGGCTCCCGACCCTTGGGTGACCACGGTGGAGGAGGATACGACCTCTTCCCTCTCCTTTATGTCGCTGACGGTGGGAGGTGTATCCTTCTTCTGCTGCTCTCCGGTGGTGAGAGCCGCAGCTTCCTCCTTGCTGGGCTCCACGGTGGCCGCCGTGCCTTGGGAGGCGCGGGCGGGCTCCTCGTTCAGCGTTCGTCGGAGCCGGTTGGTATGCACGGCGGTCGCCGCCGCGCGCAATGTCGGGATGGCCTCTGCGTTGAAGGCCCCCCTCAGCATCTCGGCGAGTCCTTCAATGATGATTTCTTCCATGGTTTTCTAAAGGGATGGGACAGAAAACATAGGAGGTTAGGGACGACTAACGGCTCGCAGCCTGGTGCTGCGCACGCGTCTTTCGCAGAGATAACGACGCTGGAGGGTCAGGCGTCGCTGCCTTGCGCGAACCGGGCGGAAGCCCCGGTTTTCTTTTTCCCGACGCGTTTCGGTTCGCTGGAAGTTTCGCTTGCACTCCCTTCCGCTGAACAGTGTAAGCTGCTTTGCGCGGACGGGCTGGTCGTCGTTTCTCGCGTCCGATCGTGGGCTGAGCGCTCTCAGCCCCTAACGCTTGCCCGCTGGTAATCTCTGTAGACGCGTCTACGTCAGCGCTCGCCGCTGGAGTCGTGGGTCGCTCACGACTCCCGCATTCCCACGGAGGTCGATTATGGGGTCGTCTTCTTCCTCCGGAATCTCTTCTAGGACGTATGGTTTTATCTGTTCTGCGTGGATAGGACTGTCCATACGTCCTGCTGAATCACGTAACTCGTACGTGTTTTTGTCGAGTACCGCCGTAGTTCTATACGGACCGGCGAACTTAGGTGCTAGCTTACCTGCTACGCCCTTGGCTGCGTTGGAGAGGACTTTGTTCCTTTTCCAAACTCTGTCGCCTACTTTGAACTCTACGTCTCGGCGACTCGAGTTGTAATAGCGGGCCTATCGTTTTCGCTCTCTGTCGGAGTTCTCTGCTGGCTATTGCGAGCATGTCAGAAAGCTTCGAGACGCATTTCGCCCATTCGCCAAGCGCTTCGCTCTCGCTTTCTTGTTGCGAGGCGTTTGCTTGGTATCGATAAATCGACTCCAGAGGTTTCGGATGTCTTCCGAACACTAAAAAGGCCGGACTCATTCCCGTTGCGCTGCTTTTGGCATTGTTGTGACGGGATTCTCTCGTCACGAAAAAGAGATTTATTATTATGTTTAGTTAAAATGAAAATTAGTAAAGAAAATGTTTAGTTAGAAAAGTCAATATTAATTAAGAATGGAGGATTAGTTTTAATAAAAGAAAAAGGCTTATTCCAGCGACTAGAAAAGTATGAGTGTTATTATGAGTGAGGATGTAAATAGTGTGGATGAATGTGTGACCGCGAGACGTAAACAGGGGACGAATGGAACGACTCATAGCCGAGAACACCGAAATTCAAAATAAAAGAGTTTTAAAAGAAATAGTTAAACGGATATTTTAAGCGAGTAGAAATTAGATTTAATTAACAGAATTGAGGAAAAAGCATGCAGAGAATTAGTAGATCAGCGAAGAGGATTTTAAGGCAACAAGTGTTAGATTTTGGGAGAGTTATCAGCGAAAGAAGAAAGGAGAAACATCATCAGATCGTCATCAGCGCCGGCCGAGCAGCCGACGCGAAGCGGCGTCTTCGCTCGCACGACAGCGAGTGATGACGTCACGCTCGCTGCTCGGCTCACCAAGTTCAGCGGCGTTTGCGATTGATGAGTGCGAGAGAGAGCGCGCATGCCTCTATCTCGCTTGCTCGCAGTCTGTGAGCCTGCGCAACTCGCTGGCATACCTGCCATCGAGTGGAGGCGCTTAGAGGAGGGAGATCAAACGATCACGCCGATCTCCTCCACAGCAGCAATTTTAAGGCGCGCAGCCGCTTGCGGAACCTGCGACCAAGCGAAAAACATCGTAATGGCGCACGACATTTTTGAGTTTCGCGGCGCTGGTCAAGAGTGTCAAGTGGCGCTACGGTGACAAGAGTAGCGACACTTTCGACACCTGCACCAGTCAATTGGCGACCAATTAACCATCGAATAATGAGGCTCAACGACCAATCATCAAGCACCACGTCCAGCGTTGATGATGAAGAAGAAGACCACCAGCATTATCGGCATTCGTTGCCTGGTCGTCGAAGCGTGTGGATGGAAAATTCGTTGCTGTGGTTTCGTTCGAGTGAGACGTGCTTAGAAAGAAAGAACTTGTGTGAGATTTCTACAGCGTGCAACAGCGGGATTGAGGAAAAACGTACCAGTGTCGCTGTACCAGTAATAAAGTAAGATTCAGTGATTTCCTTCTCGGTTTTATTTTCTTTTGGTAAAATACGCGATTGCTCTCGGCGCGAGCGGGAAAGGTGCGTGTTAGAAATAGTTTCGATAGTTATTGTTGATTGTAAGCGACGTTAATCTAAATAAAGCAGCGAGTTTTGAATTAGAAGTGATCGCGTTTAATTGATTCATTTTTTCCCGGCGTCCCGTCATTTTTCCCAGCTGTTTCAGCTTGCGTTCTCGATTAGAAAATCAGTGGTTAAAGGCGACGTCCGCAGCGTGGGTTCTCGCCAATATCTTTCCGGTGGTGAGGAGTCTCGGCGGAATTCCCTCTGAGAAAGAGGTCTCGTTTCGAAGGTGAGTTTGTTTCATAAATTCGGTGCTTCTAAGCACCTGGCGCTCAACAATATTTTGTAAAAGTAAAGAGGTAAGCACACGGTGGTTGAGCTGCTTTGTAGCGTAAGGCGGAAAGTCGCCACGTGGCGAGAATCTACGTTACATTGTTAAATGCGAAAACGAGGTCTTCGAAATACTCGTCCCAATGATGGTGTTCATCTTGGATGAAAGACACGATCATTTGTTTCAGCGTCCAATTAACCCGTTCGACGGGATTCGCTTGGGGATGGTAAGGGGGAATCGTCCCTTTTCATTCAAGAAACCGGTGATCAAGCGGTTCTTGAATTCTGTCCCGTTGTCGGAGAGAAATACCTCGGGTATTCCAAACCGCAAGCAGTTGTTTCGAACGAATTATTCAAGAATTGTTTTACCTGTAGCGCGGCGGAGTGGGGTTGCTTCCACCCACCGGGTGAATAGATCTTGGAAGACCAAGATGTATTCGTAGCCTATTTTGTTCGGGGGAGCGGACCCATAATGTCGCCTGCAACGTATTGCCAGGGTCGCTCGATCGCTCGGCGACCCATTAAGCCAGCTGGTGGTTTTTGTTCGACTTTGCACTGCTGGCAAATCGGGCATTGTCGCGCATACTTGGCCACGCATATTTCCATACGCGGCCAGAAATACTGCTGCGCGACTGTGGCGAGTGTTTTCTCGTGCCCTAAGTGTCCGGCAGCTGGGCTGTCGTGGCACTCGCGCAGTATTTCTGTGCGTTTTTCTTGCGGGACGACGAGCTTCCAAGCGTCGCCGTCCTCGCCTAGCACGCCTTCTACAAGCGGATCGGGGTCATAAAAATACAATCTGTCTCCGATCAGCTTGAACTTTGGATTTTCGTGTGGATTTTCCGCGAGATACCACTCGTCTTTTGTGGTTTCGGGCCCAAGAAATGCCGGAAATGGCCATTTCTTCGTCGCCTGTCTCGTATATTCGAGACAGCGCGTCCGGAACATGATGAGCGCTCCTTTTCTGTGCTCAACTATAAATTGGTGGTCTTGTAGCTCCAAGGTCCACCTGGCTAATCTTCCTGTTGGGCCGCTCAGATTTCGCAGCCAGCGCAGGCTGCTGTGATCAGTGATCACTCTGAATTTATAGTCTTCGATGTACAGGCGGAATTTTTTAATTGCCCATACAACGGCTAAACATTCTCGCTCCGTTACACTGTAATTTCGTTCGGCGGGAGCGAGAACACGACTGGCAAATTCTAACATGCGTTCTTTGCCGTCGATAAATTGCAGTAACACCGCTCCGATTCCGGTGTCACTCGCATCGGTTTGTATTACAAATTCTTGATCGAAGGCCGGAATTTGTAATACTGGTGCCGAAGCAATCAGAGCTTTTATTTCTTCGAAAGTTGCTTGATGCTGATCTGTCCACTCGTACTTGCGATCCTTTCGTGTAAGTTGAGTGAGCGGATCTTGCGATTGTGGCGAGATTGCGTAAAAATCTCCTGTATCACGACGCCATGCCTAAAAATCTACGTAATTGTTTTAGATTTTTAGGCGCCGGGTATTCTAGTACCGGTTTGATCTTTTCCGGGTCTGGGCGAAACCCGTCTTCGTTAAGTACCACGCCTAGGTACTTAACCTCGTCTTGGCAGAAGTGACTCTTCTGCCTGTTTATAGTTAGGCCGGCCTCTCGCAGGCGGCCTAAAATGATCTTAAGATGTTCGAGGTGCTTCTCGAATGTCTCGGATACGATAATTACGTCGTCGAGGTACGCAAATGCGAAGTCATCGCAATTTGGCGTGACGACCATGTCAATTAGACGTTGGAATGTCGCTCCAGCGTCTTCTAGCCCAAACGGCATTCTCGTGAATTGGAAGTGTCCCACCCCGGGAACTGAGAATGCTGTTAAATGTCTTGATTTCTCGTCTAGAGGCACTTGATGATACGCACTGCTCACGTCAAGCGTAGTCATGTATTTCGCCTTTTTAATTTCTGGATAGCCGTCGGGTGCTTTCTTTTGGGCATTGACTTAACGAAAATCAATGCACATCCGATATCCTCCATCGGATTTCTTAACCATGACGACTGGGCTCGACCACGAGCTCGTCGATGGTTCAACTACTCCAGCCTTTAGAAGCTTTTGCATTTGCTCGTGCATTTCTGCTTCGATTTTAGGCGAGTATGGATAGCACTTTTGTTTGATGGGGCGAGCGTCGCCTACATCAATCGTGTGCTTTATCCACTTTGTGCACCCGAGTGTGGTTGGCTCTTCGCCGACTTCACTGCGCACGAGCTCCTCGACTTGCTTACGCTGTTCCGCGGTCGCGATGTCGGGACCGATAGAGCTTAGCACTGGCGTGCCGTCTTCAGCGACGGCTGCTATATGGAGCTCGATGTTGACGTTGTTATCAATCAACGTCAACTGGTTTGCACGCGGATCGTGTTTTGAGCCGAATTCCCTCATGAAATTCGTCCCAATATAGCAATCCGCGTCGAGGACTGGAACTATCACGACTCTGATTTCTTTTTCCAGTCCGCCTAGCGAGAAAGGTAAAAAGGTATAACCTAGGACGGGGCTATAACTTTTATTATCCAATCTTGCGCGTCCGGGCTCATAATGCATGAGCTCGCGATTGCATGCACTTACAAGTTGCAATCCTAACGGGCTCATAATTGTCACAGTAGTGTCGATATCGTACAGAGCGCGGAAGTGAAAGCCTTTCACTTCCACCTGCACCCACCATCGGGCTTCCAGGTTTTGTTCTGTTTGTTCGCCAGGCTCTCCGACTAGCTCTGGCGAATCTTCTGAGGTTGCGGTTGATGCAATTTTGTCTGCATCAGCGCTTGTGGGGTGAGTAGCAACCTCGTTTACTCCCCCTTCTGGCCGTTTTCCGGCGAGCAAATTGGGCATTTTGCTCTGATTGTGCCTTCCTTGCCGCAACCCCAGCATTTTATCGGATCTTTGCTTTGATTTTGGCCAGACTTCTGATTGCTTGTCTGGCCTTTTTGGCCGTTTGTCTGACCCTTTTGACCGTATCTCTGGTCGTTATTTCGGCCTTTTTGATCGGAGGACTGGCCTTTCTCGTTTTTGGATTGGCCTTTGTAGTTGTTCGATTGGCCTTTCTGGCCATGAGGTTGTCCTCTCCTAGGACTTCCTTGCTTTCCGGGTGGAGAATACGATCTATTTCTCCCACCCTGAGCTGGTTTAATCGCGTCGCGGATTGTGTTCACCAGCTCTTTGACCAGCAGCTGGAAATCGTTATTTCCGAGTGCTGGTTCTGGCTTTTTTCGGTCTTGGTTTGGTGGCGATTGTATTGCCGCCACCTTAGTCATCGATGAAAACCTGCCGGATTTATCTCGCGGTTTATAAGCCGCGTCTGGCATTACTGTTTTGTGAGGGGGGAAGTTGCGTTCTGTCGCCGTCCTCCTCCAGCATTCGTTTTGCTAGAGAGCAAAGCTCCACTAGCTGATCGATGTTGGTGCAGCTTTCCCTGCGCACCACTCTTTTAATTGGAGGTAGTAGATTCATGTAGATTTTATCTACCTCCTCCTCCGGTGAGAATCGGGGTGTCACCTCTCTCAACATGCATTCCATGCATGTTGCAAATTCGCGGCTCGATTCATCCTTTTGTTGGAATCTGCGCTTGATTTCTTCTTGGAGATGTTCTTGTCTATCATGAACGTTGCTCCATCTGCGACGTAGAGCTGCGCGGAAGTCGTTCCACGAAGTCCAATTTTCGTTGTGTTTGCTGTACCACATACCTGCTATGCCAGCGAGCACACATGGGAGAGCAGCTAACATATCGTTTTCGGTTAGTTTAGCTGCTCTAGATTTCTCCTCATATCTCCTGAGGAATCCCTCGGTGTCTTCACCCAGTGTGGCCGAGAACTTCATGTTCCATCGGCTCACAATTCGACTGGAATCGTCGTGATCCCTTTCCTGTCGACTGAATTCTGGGTTGGAATTGGCGCTCCGTGGAGTGCCATAATTCCTTGTGTTGTTCCTCAGAATTCTTGTCTGGAGATTCTCTGATCTTCCGTCGTAGTGAGATATATCCTGAAGTTGTGTGGGATCCTCGCTCATACTACTGTTTTGAGGGTAGTAGAGAGTGAATGTGTCGTGGAGTTCACTCTCCCTGGTTCTGCGTCCTCCGTCGATTGGATGTGTGCCGGATTTCACTTTTCTCCGGCCACGCTCATATTTGTTGATTGTCAAACCTCGTGCTTGACAATGGTCCTCTTATCTGTCGCAATTCATTAAACATTGTTTTTACGTCGGTTTGCAAGGCAGTTACGGCGCGTCCTTGCCTTTCGACCATTTGAGTGAGGAGCTCATACCTCTTGTCCTGGACTTCGGCTATGCGCTCCATTACTCTTAAAATTACCCTCACGTTTTCGGTTTCCGTTATTGCGTTGGTAGGGGGATTGTCGTTATCCTCCTCGTTTGTATTTCGATCTTGAAACACTTGACTGTCGGGTATAGTGCCAGAAGGGTCCGCTTCTTTCGTTAACTCCGGTTCAAACGAAATTGTTTGATTTTTATAGATCGAGAGAGGGTGGAACATGCCCTTATCATAATCTGCGTTCTGTATGGTTGTTGATGTACGTTCGAAGCACATATCTTCGATAAACGTCATCCGCAACGCTTCTCTTTTCTTGCGCGCCTCTATCTCATCGCAGGCGTCGCTTTGTTGGAAGTCGGCTGCAGTGTAATTACCCTGCAGCCATTTTTGGATTCTCGATAAGCTCTCGAAGCATCGACCGTCTGTTCGTAGACCGAGAGAGTTGAGTGTTTCGTTCAACTGCCCATTTGGTAGTTGGAAAAGCCAATTTTCCACATCCTGCTCCATTGGTTGGTGAGTGCTTTCTTGATCACCAAACATCTTCACCTGATTGTGACAGGCCTGCCCCCTGTCCCAAAACGCGAAAAACAAGGACGATCCCGACGACTGGCTACGCTGCCCTAACAGTGTAAAAAAAAAGATTTGAAATACGCCTGGGAAATTTTGTTACGGCTGCCTCCAATTTGTAACGCAGCCGCGCACTCAAAACGAAATTCAAGAAAAATAAATTTTAATTTGTAATTCTCCTCGAGAATTACTTTTGAATTCAAAATTCTATTACGAAGAAATCCGGCCTTGAATTTTCTCGACGTGTTCCGAGGTGTTAGTAATACAATGTTCGCTGGTACAATTGTTTACTAACAGCCAGTCACGAGTCCTTGTGCGAAAGAGTGCGACTCTGGAGAGATTTACTTTCTCCAATTCAAAATTTTAATTTATGTACGATTTGAATCGTTAATACTTGAAAGTGGAATTAATGAAATTAAATCCGCACTCTTTCGCGACGCTCTATATGTAATTCGAAGAGCGTATGCCGTAGAACGCAGTTTTCTCTCTTTTTCGGCTAGTGGGGAAAACCCGCTGTCTCCCCCCCCCCTTTGCTGTCCCTAAATATGTCGCGAATCGAAAACTTCGGTTTTACGCTTTTGCTTCCCGGTTCGGGAAGCATTTGTCGCCACCTAAAAGCGCGATCGCGAAAAACAAAAAAATCAATTTTGAGAATCCATCGTGATTCTCAAAGATTTACTAAACCCGAAAAGTTTTGCTAAAAATCTACAAACTCGAATGCTCGAAATTCGAAGAGAGGACTTTCTAAAATTAGATGGCCAAAAAAAGACAAAATCTTCCCCTGAAAATCCCTTGTAGATTTTCAGTGCACTGCAAAAATCGAAAAATTTTAACTTTGAAAATCTGTCGAGAGGATTTTCAAAAAAATTTTGGAAATTCAAAAATCCAAACCTTTGAAATTTGCGGAGGGAAAATGTCTATGAGGCTTCGCGTCAATTCGAAAAATTTAATTTTGGAAATTACCCAGCGTCGATCGCGCCCCTTCCTTCTCGCTCTTTCTTTTCGACGTTGCCGTCTGCGCAACTCCGCGACGCGTACGGCCCTCGCCCGAAAGAGTCGCTTTTGTTCATAGACTTACAGAGATAGACTGCACCTCCTGTCTAAAGCGCTGAGGACGGGATAAAAGAGAGAGGGCAATAGCTGGGGTCGTTCTTTCTCTTTCTAACTCG
>JAWWEO010019965.1:0-11747 GCA_035582975.1 Ormyrus labotus | reverse complement strand
ATTTAGTGCACACCGGTAGTGGTTGAAGGCAATAAAACACAGCTCTTAAATGCTATATAATACTCACTCTTGCAACTATGTATTGCAGGTATAAAAGTATTGGTATAAATCAGGGGTCAGCAGTGTCACTTCAAGTTTGAATGATGACTCTGCAACATATAATTAATACAAAAGAATCAATTCTTGTTTTATGAATAATGATGGTTAGGAAAAAAAATAATTTTTTTTCAAAAAAGAAAAAAGATACAATAGAGCTATATAATTAAGAAAACTAATTATACTTATCTAATAATTGTAGATCTTGCCTGTCTCTTATCTTTCTCTTGTGAAGATTAATTTAATGCACAAGATGGGTTTCACTTATCACCTGATCTTCTTCTGTCCCTTACAGAAAATAATTATAGTACTTACTATAATACTTACTATAATATCGATTGTAGTCCAACTATGTAGTTAAACTATAAGAATAATTATCGTATACCTATAATAATTTCGCGGTATTATAAGTATAAACTATAGTCAAGCACTATAGCCACCAAAATTTCACTATAATCCACACTTATTCACTATAATTCATTTCTATAGTGATCTACTACATTCTGTTATGCATCATGTTATAGTATTTACTACATTACTATAGTACCTTACTATAGTCCAAGATTATAGTCTAAACCGATTTTCTACATAACAATACTATAGTACCTGACTATAGTCCAGAATTATAGTCTAAAACTACAAGCTACATAATCTTCCTATAGTATTTACTACATGACTATAGTAAAGTATTATAGTAAGTATTATAATTCTTTTCTGTAAGGGGTCTTTCTTTCTCTACTGAAAATAAAGGAGTTCCGTTTTACCAATCGCACGCCCAAACAACTGACAGATGAAAACACAAGTACAAAATGCTTAACCAGTGAATTATTAGTGTAGTATAATAAAGCTTTCAACATTTATGATAAGGTTGATTTACTAAAAAATTAGTATTTCGTAACCGATTCAGCACCTGAAATATAAAAATCCACATTTGAATCCGTGCTAGGTAACAAACGGTTACTGTCAGGTCAATGGTCACGGGACTGTGCGATCCGTAAAATGTAACTCCTGTATTTTCAGTATAGAAACAGAGACAGAAGGAGATCAGCTGACAAATGAAACACAAGATGTTTAACCATACTTTGTGAAGTATTCAATCAAATTAATCTTCACAAGAGAAAGATAAGAGGCAGGAAAGATTTACATTTATTAGATAAGTATAATTAGTTTTCTTAATTATATAGCTCTGTTCTATCTTTTTTTGAAAAAAAATTATTTATTTTTTTTAATCATTATTCATAAAAAAAATCGATTCTTTCTTATTAATTATATGTTGCAGAGTTATCATTCAAACTTGAAGTGACACTGCTGACCCCTGATTTATACCAATACTTTTATACCTGCAATACACAGTTGCAAGAGTGAGTATTATATAGCATTTAAGAGCTGTGTTTTATTGCCTTCAACCACTACCGGTGTGCACTAAATAATAATTCAATATTTTCTATGTTTATATATAATTGTTTCTATGATTATATATTCTAAGAATATAATACTCGAGCTTTAGAACTTCTTTATGTTCTGAATTTTCCGGTGAATTCTCTCGACACCTAGGCACCTTTAAAAGATGTTACGATAATGCTAGACCGTATGAAGTCGCTTTATCCAACTAGGAGCAGTGTAAGATCACTTTACGCAATGGGACTTGCTAAAAAGTTCTCTGTTGACATCCGCTACATGAGAGGTAATATTTTAAATAAATTTACATGTAATGTTTGATATGTATTCTGTAATATTTTGTATATTACAATGAACATAAAATGATTTTAAAATTAATAAACCAATGTATTTTTAAAAAATTAATTTTTTTTTTCTAAATAAAGCATAGATACATAGGCCTTCAGATGAAAATGTAGGTCCTATGAGATTAAACTAAATACACCGGTCTTCATATTTAGAGTAAAGGAAACATTCTGTGCAGTTTCAGGAGGATTGGTGGTCGGGAGGTGTGACACTCTCCTGGTAAGTTTAGCGACAGTTTGTTTAAAGCGAACCAGTTTGAAACATGTTTTATTTCTTTGTTCATTTTATTTTCAACGCCACTCGAAGTATCATCTTCAATAATAATTGCGGTATCGTCAGCATATGAGGAAATGTTTTCTTTTAACATGTCATTGATATATAGTATAAACAAAAGCAGCCCTAGGACAGTGCGCTGCGGTACTTCTGTGGTTACCTTCATGCTTTCGTTTATTTTATCTTTGATTTTTGCTCTTTGCTGTCTGTTGTTTAGATAATTAGCCAAAAGTTTAGAAGCATTGCCTCGTATTCCGTAACAGTATAGTTTTTCCAATAATATTTTATGGTTGATTGTATCAAAAGCCTTTGCTAGGTCTAAAAAGGCTATAGCAGTAGGCTTACTTATATCTAAATTATTATACAATATATTTGTTATATTTTGCAAGGCATCCTTGGTTCTGTTATATCTTAACGGACATTATTTAAATTTCTTCTTTTCGGCCTATACTTTCGTACACTAGCAGGGACGAAGATATGATTTCGCGATATTTAGCGGCTTAAGTACGCGACGCGGCTAAAATTACCGATCATTTAGCTATTGTTTCGGCGGTTCTACGTTTATACAGTCTAGGCTATCCCTGACTGTTCACGCAGAAGTTTCGGTTACGACTGTGAGTTTATTATTAATTTTAACGACTTCAACTCTCGGTCGACTAGCGGCCGTCTGAGAAGAATGTTATATTTTTTTAATATTATCCTATTTATTTTTTTAACGACTCGATCAGGCGGTTTCTGAGCCTTCGTCCCGAAAAGCGTTATATTTTGAACATTATTTTATTTATTTTTTAACGACTAGATCAGGCGGTTACTGAGCCTCGAAGAAAAGGCCTGGAAGTTTAGGCGCTCATCCGCCCTTTTGAAATTTATGTTTCCTCTCAAGTTTTTGTAATGTATATAAACGATCGTATTATCAACAGTTTTTTCTTAAAATACATTCTGATATTTTAGAAATGTTTAACTATAACTTAATATACTGGTTAACATTGAATTCGAAGAATTATTTGAATATATTGCTAAGTGTTAGTGAGAAACTAAGTAAAACTAATTCTGTTAGTTATTAGACAAGAGCTAAAATTATTGCTAAAAAAAAAGGTCAGTTCTATAGGAATAAGATCTGTATAACTGGCTATCAGTTCGTAATCTTACTCTCCTCTTTGTCTTCTTCAAGTGCAAGGTCGGGTCGATGCACTGCTTATGTTTCTGTGCGTACGGCCGGTCTAATCTTTCATGAATGATTTTCTCCAAAATTTTAGCCATGTTAGATATTAAAGATATTGGTCGATAATTCTGAGCATGGTTTTTATCATTAGATTTGTATATAGGAATGATTTCAGCATTTTTTAGAGCATCCGGCCAAATCGAAGTCCTTATACATAAGTTGAAAATATGCTCCAGTGGTTCTATTATGAAAGTTGATAGAGTCTTAATTGTTTTAGTATTGATGTTGTCAACATCATCATTTTTTATTTTCATGTTATTGATTATAGTTTTAATTTCACGGTAATCAGTTGGGTATAGAAATATAGATTTTGGATTCGATGTCGGCGTTATTAATTGAGCATTATTCCGGATTTGTATATTAGCACTTAGTTCTAGTACAATGTTACTGAAAAATGAGTTCGTATTATCTGCAATTCCTTTAGTATCTGAGACTAATTGCTTGTTTTTATCATAAATTTTTGTAATCGGTGAATTTTGTTTTTTTTTATTTTTACCCAATTTCTGGTTTATAAGATTCCAAAGTTTTTTGGGATTGTGACTATTTTCTTCAATTTGTGAACGATCATACATTACTTTCGCGGCTTTTATTACTTTACTTAGTATTCTGTCATTTTTTATATTCTTTTTTATATTCGTTTTTTGCAGGAATGTTACTAGGTTGCAGTTTCCAAATTTTGTATAATGTTTCTTTTGGGTTGCACGAGATAATAATGGCTTTGATAATCTAAGCATTTCTAGGGACTGTATTCAAAAGCTTTTTGTTTACATTCTTAGTTTAAGTAGCGCATTCAGTACAATTTTGTATTTTTGAAATTAATAAGTTTGTAGCAAGATTAGGATCAGACAGTGACTTCATTCCACTTCTCTTTTGTAGCCAATTTTTTAAGCTTCGCGTAATCTATTCTAGTTATTGGTTTTCTCCAGTTATGAAAATTAAACTTTTTTATCGTTCAAAATAGTGGGTAATGATCTGTCATATTGTAGCATAGTTTGCAAGTTTTAGTTTTTAGTGCAGTCGTTTTAATGAAGATCTTGTCAATACATGATCCTTTGCCCGTAGAAGTTGCTGGTCTAGTGATCGTTTGAAAGCCTGGTATAAAACCTTTTTCCATGAAATTATTCAGGAATTCTTGTTCGATACAATCTAAATCTATGAGATCAATATTAAAGTCGCCAATTATAAAATGATTTTTAACGTTTTTCTTGTCTTGCAAAAATTTTTTCAAACAGTGTGAATTCTGGTTTAGAAAAATCATGTAATCTGTATAGTGCAGATGTAACGTACTGCTAAGCAGTATAAATTCTTGTCCCTGTTAATTAATATAATCATGGTTTCTTTTTCTTAAAACATTATACATATTGCGCAGATGTAAGAAAATTTAGGCTTATCAAGTTCAAAAATAATTCGATGACTCAATTATTATAGACTTATTATATTCGAGAATATTCAAACGCACCAGTAAAACAGATGTTATAGATAAAGAATGTCACGCGCACTATAACTTCTTCCATACCCCGCGTATCTTTTATTTACACAAGTACGGCTAGTCCGAGTTAACAAAGACATCACCTCACTGTCCTAATCAAAAACTAGCCCCACTTGTGCAAAAATAAGATGATGAAATAGAAAATTCGGCGATTTCAGGCCTATAAAAACCCGCACATTTCACGAATTTTCGCCTTTCGCACAAGTACCTCGTAGCAGTCAAAGAAGTGTGTAATCCAGAGGCCCGGTCTAGTTCCTGATCGTAAGTCTTATAAAATTTATTGTATTCGCGCCGAAAGGTTCTCTCTTAGACTAAACCGCGCAAACATACATAATTTTAGTCGCAGGACATATAATCTGTGAGAAAAAGTAGCTTCGATAGGGATTATCGTTCAGCGACCCCTAGTGGTCACCGTCTCAACTGGCTCTCTCTCTCTCTGTCACGACTTGCTCTCTCGATCGACACATGCCCCTGTGCTTTTGAATCGGGGGAACTCTCTATCTTAGTCTAACGCTTTACATCTAAAGTGTCTCTAATCCTCTAATATAGCTTCGTTTAATAAAGAGTGTTTTATATCCTTTAAGAGTGCATTGAGTGTTTGTATTCCTGCTGCTTCCTGTACCTCTGCGGCACTTTCCCCAGCCCAAAACTCCAACATAATCAACTTTTTATTATTCACTTTGAACATTGAATCGAATGTGCCAGGTGCCGTCGAATTCGATTTCGAGTGACTATATGAATTAAACAAGCATTATAAATCCACGAATAAAACGAATTGAGACATTGGACGTATCTAATGTAATTCGAGAAATTAACAATGTCAATTAAAATAAGTCGAAATAAAAGAATATAAGAAATATAAAGATATAAATGTCTCATAAGTGAAACAAGAGAAGCAACGAATTAACTAAACCGAGAGTTAAACGTAATAAATAAAATAATTATAAATAAAATTTATAGCAATTGGAAAAAGATATAAAATAAATAAATATACATATATAAAAGATATAAGGAATAAAGGTACAGGAGTTAGCCAAATTAAAATAGAAGATATTGATATAAAATAAATTACACATTATAAAATTCAATTGTATAAAAGGAAATAGCTCAATTCAATAAAAACCAGAAAAATAAGAAATAGATACATCAACGAACTAACTATTACATCAGACCATTTATCTATCCCACTACCCCCTCCGCTCTGAACCAGAATTTGAATGTACATATCGGTGCACTCTTCCGTCACAGTGCCCTATAAAGACCCCGAATTTTTCATGGGCTTTTCTTAGTCTCTCTCCGGACCTTTGCCTCTCAGCACCCCTGTGCAACTCACACGGAGTTCCGTGCCGCACAGTGTCTCTCGTTCTCGTGACAGTGCTTCCGTAAGAGTTCTTAGATTCGGTGAATATCCGACGACTAACCTACAGTTACGTGTGTGTGTGTTTCCCGAGGTCCCTTCGCTTCAAATCGCGAATTACTTCCTACGTCGCGACAGTTATTCATCAAAAGTAAGTTTTTTTTATTAATAGAGAAATAAACTTTTTCCCGGCAAAGGTTCTTGAGCCTGGCCGAATTCTCCATCTCCTTTCCCACCACCTCCAAGCCACGCTTTTCCGTCTGTAAGTGCAAGCCGCTCGGCGCGAACAGACAATCATTACAAGGAATTGTAATAATAAATTAAATAAACGGGCGTTACGTTCTCAGGCCGTAACACAGATATCTGAATTTTTTTATTCTTATCTACATCAAAAGTAGTATGTAAAATTTTTAGCTTTCCAATTTGTATTGTTTACGTTTGTTCGGTTAGAGCATCAGATATATACACTACCACACCATCACACTGATTTATTATACTATTATTGTAATATATTTTATAGCCTAGGATAGAGAAGTATTTATAACTTTCCAGAATTCTTGTCTCCGTACAGACTATTATAAATGGTTTAATATCAAGGCTATCAAACAAAATTTTAATCTATTGAAATTGGCGTTTAAGCTTCTGATATTGATGTACATTATATTTAAAGACTTTATTGCTAGAATTGATATTATTGAATATAGATTCTTTCTTTACAAACTCCTATTGCATTTCGTTTACTATTTCTAAATTTCTGTCCATGATTTAATTAGCGGTAGAGCTGCTTCGTTGTTTTTGTTTGTGTCCGAGGGTTGCTAATTAAGGAATTTACCTTACCGATGTATCTCTGAATGGTTGGGCTGAGTGGATAATCTGTATTATTTATGTATTTCTTGATTTTAGTTCTTAATACCTGGCAGGATTCTCTCTCGTTTACCATATGTTTCGTGTTGTAGTCAGTCTTAAATTTGTTGTTGTAGTAGATACAATTCACACAACGAAAGTCCCGTTCTGAGTTGCAGTTTATTGTATCATGAGGACCAGAGTACTTTAAACATAACTTGTCGTTTCACTATGCCCAAATCTCCCACAGTTGTAACATGGTGTTACAATGATTTCATCATAAACTTTGGAATTTTGATACCCAATAAAAAGCCCGCTTTTATTTTTTTTAATGTACTTGTAAATTTCAGAAGATACTTCATTTAGAATGCTAGTTAACTTGCTTTTTAGATTATCAAACTTGTAGAGTACTCGACATTCTGTTTTGGGATTTTTTACATTCCTTTCATTTATATCAACTTCTAGTGTCTTTTCATCCATTGTCTCAAAATTATCAAGTCCTACGATTTTCATTCTAGGTTTTTAAATTTCTTCTTTTTCAATATTGCAGAATGACGATATTTTTTTCTTTCAAGATCTTCTCAGCTTCAAGTACACTGGATTTATTCATAAAGTTGATTTTTATCTTTTAATTCTGTCACCAGCTGTTTTAACAGTGCGTTCTCTTCAGTTTGCTTGATTTTAATTTGTGCAATTATGTTCTTAGCCGTCTGATTTAATGACACCTCATCTTGTTTTGAGGTTATCTTTAGTCCATGATGATCTGGACAGACTACAAGTACAGTACTCATCCATTTTGTGTTTTTTAATTTTTTAACCTCTTCTGACCGACACCATGAATGCACAAACAAAAAATGTTTTTTTCACGGATCAATTATTCTTTTTCCCTAAAAACTTAAAATGTACAGACATATATTCCTTAGTGTATATATTTTCTTATATAAATGCGTGTCCACATATGTGAACACTAGTACTATTTGGAATGAAAAATTGCGTGGGAGTCGTTTATATATTCAAAAAATAACCCACTACCAACCCCAACCCATTTCATCCCACGGATTAACCGAGTTACTAAAGAAATAATCCACAATAAATATTTTTTATAGCACTTTTAATTCAATAACGGTCGCGATAGATTTTGCTTTCTTCCGATTGCAATTATAATAGACAAAAATTAATTTTTAGCTAAATAACGTGATCGCTTCTCGTAGAATTTTATTCAAAATAGTTAATGCCACCGGCGATTTCATAAAAAAAAAATTAGGGCACGTCACGATAGTAAATTCAATATTTGTCCATGTATGTGGACATCGGTCAGAGGAGTTTAAAATCACTTAGGTGGTACACACTTTCGCATATGCAGCATACTACTATAGTTACTTTAGCTTTAGGATGACATTTATGATAAATATCGACTCCAGGGTCAAGAGGAATGTCTTCCAACGTCGCCATCTTATTTGTATTGATTGATATATTATTGTTAAATTTTCAAATAAATATATCATAGGTTAATTAGAGTTGGGACGAAGAGTCCAATGACTTTTATAACCCAACCGAAAAATGAATGAACGGGTGAAGGATCAGTGAAAGATTGGATGAGGTATGTCTGAAAGTCTGACGTGGACACGTGCTATCCTTAAGAATGGGTACTTGTATGGCTGGAGAAATTGCTGTAGCGATTACAGCAAAACTAACCAGCATTTAAATTTAGAAGTAGATTAAGTGCTCCAGACCTGCGAACAGGGAATATAAATTTCCTCTGCAGGGTTTGCAGCGTATAGTGGGTATTATTATGTACTAATATCTACTCTGTATTGATTGCAAATGTTATATGTAACTCTGGAATAATAAATAAATAAAATAGTTTGAAATTATGTTGTTGACATCGATTTTTTTTAATGAATCTCAGCGATAATATTGGAACGATAAATTAGTTAGGAGGAAACTAAGTGACAATGAATTGGCAGCGATTTCTTTTGTAAGTACAGACAAGCGTGAGAATTTCCCGCTTAGCTACCCTGGTAGCAAGTTTTCAATAATATCACTAGAATCTAGCTAGATTTTGACATTCTAGCTAGATTTCATAAGAAATTCTCGCTAAAATTTCATAAGAATTCATACGAATTTACGTACAATGAATATGAATTCTACCGATAATATCGGTAGAACCAGACTATAAGTTTATTAAATAATTATTACATTCTTTTGTTACGTCCTAAGACATATCTTTTTATTTTCTTTTTAAATATTTAATAAACTAATTTAAAAGATTTCATCAATGGTAAGTTAAAAAAATGCACAATGCCTATACAGCTAAAAATCGCTGTCAATCACCCGTACAAACTGAAAGACAGCAATTCGACACGAAACAGTCAATGAGACTGGCGACTAAGTCGGCAGTCCGTAATCCACCTCAAAACAATTAACACGCAGTCACTTTGTCAAAATGTAGAAAGTCAAAAGTCGCGCTTTCGCTATGGACTCTGTGTCAAGCATTGTACACGTAATTTGTAAATTTAACGCGATTCTTTATTTATAGTGATATGTGAAAGGCGATAATAAGACAGCCTCTAATGAATTTAAAATGCGCAGTGTTAAAAAATCTTATTTCTCCCGGTCTCTCTCTTCCCAAGGGTCAATGCAGACAACCTCGATAGCGCTAGTGAGAGTAGCGCGAATCAATCAAAAAGGAGACATTAAGTTCTAAATTATAACGGAATATATTAACAACATACAAATTAGATGGAGCCTCAGCCACCGACCATATTCGAGCTTCAAAATAGATATATAAAATTTTTTAGTCTTTTCCACCAAGGTCAAGACTTAACACTTTATATTTTCTAGTTTTTATTAAATTTAAATATTAACTAAAAAATTATTAATCATAATAATATTTAATATAATTATATAAAAAATATAAATAATGTGATAATTATTCAATAAATTTATTTCATACAATTATAATTAAATTCAAATTCAGTTCAGATTGCTGCTTTTGTTCTACTGTTAGTTTTTGTAGAAACCATCATCAGGTCGCCGATAATGATTTCTAGGTGGTGCACTTCGTAGTCTTCGGGGTCTAGGTATCGATTCACCTTGAGGTGGTTATTTCCAAGTACCAGGACTAGGTCGTCGGCAACCTAGTACTTGGGGATAACCACCTCAAGGTAAATCGACACGTCAACCCCAAAAAATACGGAGCGTACCACCTGGACATCATCATCGGCGATTTGATTATTAGTTTGACAAAAAATATTGCATGCAAAAGCAGCATTGTAAAATGATTTTTATTTTAATAATTTTTTAAAATTTTATGAAGTAAATGCATTGAATAATTATTGCATTATTTATATTTTTTTATTTTAATAAAAAATAAAGAATTAGATAATTTCTATTCTAGATAGATTCTATCTAGCGGATCTATCTGGAATCTAGAATTCTGGCTAGAATTTATCGAAAACTTGCTACCAGGATATTGATGTGGTATACGCCCGCAATATTTTAAATTATTTTCTGTTTAATAATCTTGATAAACGCCCATTTTTAGTCGTATGGTACGAGTCCGCGACATTTTTGTTATTATTTCTTTAGCTAAAGGGTGAAAGCTACCCGATAGCTTTCCCCTCTCGTTACCGAAAATATTTTACCGTAACTGCATGAAGCGGTCTGGAAGAGCCAAACTGTGGTATGTTGGTAGGAGCATCCGCGATAATGTGTTTTTGTTTAATTTTTAATCTATGTAATAATCCGCGAATTTGAACAGGCCCAATACCGTTCTAGTATGCGTAAAGAGTAGGAATAAAATGAAACAGAAAGGTTTTTAAAACCTGTCGGTAAAGTATATAAAATCTTACCGACGAGACATTAACGTAACCCAATGACTACATTCTCATTAAAAATTTTTTATAAAATGTCGTCGAGTGCTGAATTAAATTATATATGACATAATGCAGCTAATGAATATGTACTTAAATCACCTAGTTTGATATAATTGAAGAAGTAAATTGCACTTATATCGGAGCGGTGTTTGGCTCAGACGATAAGTTTTCCTCCCAAGACAAGCATCGCTTAGGGCGTGAGTTCGAATCCCCATCAGTCCGAAATTTCGGAGGCATTTTTAAAGAAATGTTAGCGAGACTTTTCGGTGACGGGGGTGGAGCCCATACCCGCCGATCATGCTGAAGGATCGCGATGACCCTGCATCCACTTAATTAAGTACAATCATTGCGCTGATTGTTTGAGACTCGCTCATGAGCCTCGTGCGGTGGGGTCTTCCGTGGCTCGATTGATAAGAGCGAAGGGAATTGATTCGTGCTACGAACTCAAAGGTTCCAGTCTCTACCGATCGAAAGAAGCACCACTCTGGTAAAACATACGTGCTTTGTTTACAAACACACAGACGACTCCCGTCGCTGTGAAGTCCTGGCAGCATAAATAGAGCGATCTTAAATAAGATTAAAAGAAATAAATATGATTTATATCCATTTCCTAGTGTAGTTGCTTTTTGCTTCCTCCTAGAGGAAGCATTGTGATAGTAATTTTTGTAGTTGTTCGAAAAAACAGTTATAACTTTATTTTAAGGTGTCAGGAACAAGAATAAATGATTTTTGAAAAATGTCTGTATGGATGTGTTTTTTTTTTTTTTTTTTCCTTTAGTGGAGAAATAGGTTGAAGGGAAAAATCTTACTAGACCATGGCATAAAATTGTATCTGGGATTATCGAA
>JAWWEO010019964.1:0-11750 GCA_035582975.1 Ormyrus labotus | reverse complement strand
TTATTTTATTTGAACTATATTACTAAAACTAATGTAAAATAAAGGTGATTTTAACCTGGTGTTACCTTTTCACACTACCTTCGTTTTGAAAAAAATTAAACAAAAATTTCAAGTAAATTGAATTTTCTCTAACTATTATTAGTCATAGAAAAGTATTTTTTGTATTTTATTTAAACTATATTGCTAAAACTAATGTAAAAAGTCATAATAAAAAAATAATAATAATAATAAAAATATGACAACATACATCCATACAGACATTTTTCAAAAACTATTTATTCTTGTTCCTGACATCTTAAAATACAATTATAGCTGATTTTTCGAACAACTCCAAAAATTACTATCACAATGCTTCTTCTAGGAGGAAGCAAAAGTGATGGCCGGATGTTGTGAAGCGTTTAATAAGTGAACCTGTTTGGTCGCCTGAGTCATTAGATTAAGAACCGATCTAAATTTTACATTCAATATTTTATTATTTTTGGATTTTTAAATCTAAATTAGATTTTTAGTTACTATACTTACATTATATTTACATTACAGTTAATAATTTAATTTATAAAAACCTGATTAAATAAAGCAGTTTTTATGACCACTTCCGACCGAGTTTATTTGTTCCGCAGTCCTATTAGTCACTCATAGTTCCATAGTGAAGCTCCTCAACTTCTACGTGCTACGATATCAATATTGAAATAAAAAATATTGTTAAAAAATATCCTCACTCCATAGTTTTTCATATTGATAGATGGAGAAGATGTCTTTGAATATCAGGTTATTAATGACGAGGTCTGCATAGTTATGCTTTAACTTCTGTTGTTCAGAAATATTACACTAATATAAATGAGTTGACTTTGGCATCGAAAATTTATTAATAATATTCAAAAGTTTTTACAGTTAATTAACGAAACATTAACCAAATTCCCTGCTAAAAACATATCGTATTTACCATTGAAGAAAGGGGCTTTTAGCTGACTATTAGTTATCCGCTAACGATATGTGATTAAGTATTCGATTCGCTAGTAAATTTTGAACTAATTTTTCAGCCTTTTTATATTGACAAAATTTTCCATTAGTGTAATAATAAAATTTGATCTACTTTTATAGTCGACTATAAAATTTATCATCGTGGAAAGAACGAAGGAAATTGGTAAAAATAAATCGATATTTGATTATTTGTCAAGAGAACATTGCTGGAAAAAGGTAATATTTGTTTTTGTTTTGCCCAAGTTTATAACATTGATATAGTTACAATTTTTTAACAAACACTTTTTATTTTATTTAAATTGTTAATTATTCAATCGATAATCTAATGCTATAAAAACCAACTCATATTAAATTTAATAATATGCCAACACAGTGTAAGTGATCAAGATTTATCTATCCAATCAATCATCGTGACATTCTCAGCAGTTGCAAGTTTAAAGATACGTTAGTTTTAGAAGTACGCTTTAAAGAAAATAAACTGCGAATTTGTCAATAAATAATTAATGGAAATATTTTATGAATCATTAATTTTTAATAGAAGTATACGTTCAAAGAATAATTAATAAAAGACATTTGACTAGAATTTTCGCTAAAATATCTGAAGTCACGAGTATGTAATGAAAAGATTAGAGTTACAGATTTTCTTCAACTCTATAAAATCTCCATTACATCTTACATTTTATCTCATAAGTTCTTCGAGTCAACCCGTGCGATTAAAGCTTACCGCAAGTCAAATCTACATTAAAGGAGCCCCCCGAAATTCCATCCGCAATTCAAGAAAATTAGAAAAACGAAAACCGAGAGCCCCAGCAGGAGCTCAGCGTGTCAAGTTTCGCGAGTATTACAATGGGGCAGGCCTCGTGAAAGCTCGCGGAAAAGGAGGAAGGGCGTAAAAAAATAGAATAGACTTAAAAAAAAGGGGGGGAGCGAGACGGAGTTAACCGCGAAAAAGCCGAGCGCGCTAAGAGGGAGAAAAAAGAAGCCAGGGACTCGTCGTAAAAACCATCAGCGTCAAAAGTCGCGCTCCTTTAGCCCGGCGCCCAAGAGCTTTTAGCACTACCCCGCGACTCGTCAAACCTACGAAGAGGAAGAGCGACAGTGAAAGAGACAGAGGGAGAGAGAGAGAGAGAGAAAGTACGGCATCGATCCCGCGTGTCTCTTCATCTGGGACGCGTTTCGTGTGTACGTGCATGTCGCGCGCTGCCGGGAAATATTTAGTCGAAAGTACCAAGTTTCAGGTACTCCGGCCGCTGGCAAGCTGAAAGAGTTGCTGCACTCCGCACTGCTCAGCCGGGATGAAATGCGTCAGTCGAACGCTTCGAAATTCCTTTAGTGGGAATGCCGTTAGGGAGAGAATTGACAGTTTACCTAATTTTTGCGCTTCTGCGGGCGCTGAAGATTTTTAGTTATTTACATTTCCGCGGGTCGACACTGTGATTAAGGGCAACTTAATAAAGCATTTTTCAGAATTTCCGAACGACAAGTCGTAAATTGAAAAATGCCGTGTTATTCTTTAATAACTTTGTTCAAACTAAAATGTCAAAAGTTTTATTAATTTTTGAAAGTTTTATTTAGTTTTGTTAAAATTAATTAAAACTGCTTTTCATTTGAAGACTCATTTTAGAGACGCATATATATATATGAATTTCAATCGGTAAATCTTGTTAGCTTTCAAATTTAATCACGAATATTCGTAGAGAATATCCAAATGAGTGAAAATATTCATTTTATACATTCAATATACTACATTAATTTCGCAAAATTAACTGTAAATTATTTGTAACTGTGAAAATTAATTCTCATAATTCGTAATTAATAATTTATTACTCGAAACGAAACAAGTCTTTTGATCTCATTTTTCAAATACTTATGCGAAAAGATACATACGACTCTTTATTGGTCATTAATAAACTAATAAAACACTTTATTTGCCAATGAAACGAAAAATCCGTATCGCATGCAGGATCATCAACGGTTAATCTTCCGTGGAGGTTCGAAGCTGCCATCGAGGCGTTAAAAATGAAGCGGAGCAATTACTTTAATCGCATGGCCGATGGCACAACTTGGCGCAGAGCAGTCAATAATAAAACGACAGAGATGGAGCTGCTCTCGAAGAGGCGGCATATGTAACAACGGGTCCCGGGGAGGTTTGAATCGATGACGCTGCGCTCTCGCGCTCTTTGAGAGATGCGTCGTTGACCCGCTGTGTACGAGCGGAGCTGTGCGGCAACCTCGGTCTTTGTCTAATGTACCATCGGGAGTTGGCAGCGCCGCTTCCGACACAATTTCGCGCGAGCTATTTTCGAATTTCTCGCTGAAGGCTTTTCGAAAGGCTGCGTAGCTCTCTCTTACTTTGCGCCGGGCGAGAGGAGACTTGCACGCTCGCGAGGCGGAACTTCATTTTGATCCCGGGGAAGTTTGTAAGAGGCCGCCGGAAAGTGCTGGATTAGTTTTGTTTTTGGCCAAGACTCGAGAGCGGAGAGCGAAGATGGAATTATTACATTCCTAGTTCGAGGCGTTTCAAGGTGTCGTCCCCTTTAACTTGGCACTGAGAAACTTTCTGAATTGAAGATGGAAGAGCGATGCGCCGCGAAATTAAATTAAATTTTTTTCGAGTGTTACCTACAATCTTTTAATTAGTTCTTTTAAGCCGAGTTTAACAAGCATTATTGTTTGCTCCATTTACTTAATTTTCGAATTTGCTTAAAACTTCAATTAGTTTGTCGCTAATTGTATTAACAAGTTATACAAGGCTCCTTTTATATTTACAGCAGGATTCTCTCCGTGATTCACATTCTAATGTTTTAAAAAACAAATAATCAAACTAACCGACTATTAATCTTTACGTACAGATTTTTAATAAAGGTCTATTACTGCAAATTAATTTAAATAATTGAAATAAATATTTATGTTTGGTTATTAGTTAAAGTGCGATTCTTTTTTTAAACAACTTGCAGTACAAAATTAAACTAACTTAAATGTTTTTATAAACTCTTTTAGCTTCAATTTTGACGTTATAATTGTTGATATAATAGCTAATATTGATAATCACACTGGAATCTAGGACTTCCATTTTATGGATATACATTGACTCTCACTCTATCAAGTGTCGCTTTACTCGCAGTAAACAGTATTCGAATAATGAAATGGAGCAATGCATCATTTCATAAAAATTTCAAGTTTGTTTGAAGTAAATATAAAGGTAAATCGATGAATGCAATGTTTTGCAACTGCTTGTATACGGGATTACGTGCACTATTTGTTGTAGGTTAAAGGTACATTTGCTTTTCAATTTTAGTAAAACAAAAATAATAGCTATTTTCGACGTAGCTGTGCTACAAAAAGGAAAGTACACAGTATAACGATTACTTCGAAGAAGCGTGAAAACTTATTTTTCCAATTTTATTTGTCCACGCATTAGTAACTACTACTGGTATTTGGTAAAAAACTTTTGTTTATATTGCGTAACAGAAAAAGTGCGTTTTAACAAATATTTATCTGATCGTTGAGATTAAGAGGCGACATTTATACGCTTAATTGCGTAATCATCTATAGCAGATATTTGATCACTGACACGAGCCTTTGTCAGGGATTCTTCGAATCCTTGGAAGATCTGATCAACACGATATTTGTCCGCTCATAATCCCAAATCCCAAGACGAAAATTCTCCGAAATTCCCTCTTTCATCTCTCAGCCTATTTCCAGAGCTCTGCTATACTTCAATTTATTTTAATATATTTTATCCGTTCAACCTTCGTAATACCATCTATTCATTTACTTTCTTCATAAAAGAGCAGTTCTGCTTGTTCCAATTTTTATTTTGCTCGTTTTAAAGAAGAACTATCAATATAGAAGTATAATATCATATTATGTATTTGTTTAGTATACTTCTACTTTTATTTTAATTTTAAACAATGTACTTGTAAATAATTATATTTTATATTTCAATTATATTTGAATATAATTTTGTTGAATTATATATTTTAGACTTAGTTTTGAAGAGCCTTATCGTAAGATTTTTTAACGAAAATTAGCAAGTAGATAAATTATTATGTTAAACATAAGTCTAATATAATATTCATATATATTTTAAGGTATTTCATACAAATTTTTCGAATTCAAGATCAAGTAAAATTCAGTTTCTTGATATTAAATTCGTTTAAGCTTTTTTTAAACCTCCACAAAAAAAACTTTACAGAGAAAAATATATAAAAAAAAACAAGAATATAAAGAATAATAACAAGAATGTGATATAAGAGAAATTCAATATTTTTCAGTTACGAGTTCCACTTCAAAATCAAATCGTATATAAGTAAAATGAAAATCATGCTTGATAAAAAAAGTCTCTATTTATCTGACAACTTTCACAAAAGATTTAGGAATTCAGTCCGAGAGCTTTTGAAGCCTACTCACGTGAGAATCACACGCATTCTCTCTCTAAAAATAAAAGCTCATTTTTTCCTTGTTCAGTCAAGCGCATAAGAAAGGCTTGGCGGTAACGTATTTAAACTCGAAAGTTACGATTGGAAAAGAGCCCGCACACCCCGAAAATCAAAGGCTAATGAAAATTCCGAACGCATCGAACTGTTCGTGCTGGTCACACTTTCAACGTCCAGAGGGGAAATAGAGACAAGAAACAATGGGCGAGCCAGCCGTTTATACGGCCTCCAACGATTTCATTAACATTTAGCGCGTACCGGAGCAATGCTGCCGACTGACCTTCGTCGTCGCTGCCTTTTTTCCGTGTGTAAAAAGCTCCCGCAGCCGGAAAAGAGCTTTCCAGCCGATAGATTTCTCTTTTTCTGCTTCTTTTCGCTCCTTTTGTCTGTATCTGTAGCTCGTGCAAGCTTTGAGAAAGAGAGAGAGAGAGAGGAGAGAGAGAGACCGAAATTACGTGCCTTTGCGGAAAGTTAATGCGCATTTGAGATGCTGGAAAACTTTGAAATGGCTGAAAATATCGTAACGTGAATCTGTCGAAAAGTTTTGTCACGCGAACGTATATTGGGAATTTGCAAAGTTTGGTGTTATTATTGGAATCTGCTTATTGAGTTATAACATTTAATGCCATAGTGCATTTTTTTGAAAATTCCTGTAAAATAAAGCTTGCTTGAAGAATTTGACTTTTTTAAATATTATTTATAAAAAGATGCTAATATCTTCTTCAATAAAGTGGTAAAAAATAAAAATAACGCTTTTCTATGCCGAAATTGCGAATATCTTTTTGTCGTTAAAGATCTGGAAAATGTATATAGGTTACAGAAAATAATTATTTAAAACATGTTTGATGTCATTTTAGATAATTTTTTCGATAGCCTATATTTAGAGGTTTTCCGGCCTTCTCAAAGTTAATCTCACTTCTAATAGAAAAAGTATTTTTCATTTTTACCATTTAATTGACGTATACTACCAGCATGTTTTTATAAAAATACGTAAGATTCCATCAACAGATGTTATTACAAGTCACAAAGAAGTAAACTTTTAAACACGTTTAAATGCACTGTAAGTTGTTTATCCAGTATTTTTTATGAGCAGTTTAAAAAATGTGATTCACAAACCATATCGATTGTAAAATATTTTTGATATGGTCGTAAACTTCAGTCTATCTTTTTTCATTGAGAATTTGAACATTATGACCTCATAATAAAGTTTATATTGAAAACAAACTATAAAGAAAGATAATTTAATAGCATAAAGAAAAGAATTTTAAAGAAAGTAAAAATGTTATTTTCCTAATGTCAATTGAATAGAAAGAAAAATACGTCTATTTTCGAGCTTGTTCTTATTCAGAATATATCGAGGATATTATTTACAGATTACGGAATTTTTTTACAAGTTTGAGATTCGTTTATAAAAAGTAACGCAGGAAGCATTACTTCTCAAAACTATAGGTCAAAAAGGTTTTACTAATTGTATTAAAAAAACTTATACCAAAATTGAATCTTTATAAAACAAATAAATGTAGCATTGTATTTTGATCTCCAATTTTAAGTTGGAAAAATGAAAGTACAATCAAATTAGTTTTGTAACAAAGCTAATTTTAAATTACTTTGTTCCGCATTTATGAATTATTTTGTTAACAATTCATAAAATTTCATAAATTGGGGATACTAACTAAGAAAACTTCTCTCATTTTCAATAAGTAAGTGTATGTGTATAATAAGTACATGCAATAAGCATAGAATGTTTTAACATTTCCAAAAAAATTAGAATTGAAAGCTAAAAAAAATAAAACCCACCTTTTTAATCAATATTTACTTTTCATTAAAATATAAATTAATATTGATGTAATATAAGAGAATAGTTTTATATTAATCAGTTGCAATTTCTAAATTACTTCGTCTCTTTGAAACACTTAATCTCTTTTTTCATGTTCACGATGCAGAATTACGGCTTCGTTTTACCCATGTTCTAGACGCTTAATTTTCGCCAAACGATTCCAGAAGTTATTTTTTCCCTCCCCCTCTTCAACTGTAAACGCTGCGAGTGTTTTATGGAGTTCTTAGCAATCTTTCCTTTGTTGGCGATACCCTACTTTCCTAAGCGAGATTTAGCGTTTTTACGATTTTTTACGCCCTTTTAAACAGGTGTGCAAGAGTAGAGAAATTTACGGTTTACTCATTATAATTCTTTTCAAGAGAAAAAAAAATGCCTTGCGTGTAAGTGTACAAATGTGCTTCGTACACATTCCTAAAAATTTAATTTTAGTGCAATGAAATTTTAATTAAATTACACTTTTCTAAGCTGAATATAATTACTAATTTAAGTACGCTTTTGATTTTAAACCGAAGCTACGAAAAAATTGTTTGAAAAAAAACTAAAAATTGTTTTTTGATTTTACAAATAGATCCCAATTTCATTTTTTCCATTTACTAATATCTGCAGTTATTCTTCTTTTAAATACTTAATTAAACTTTCTAATATAAAGCATCATTTTGTATAATAGCCTTAGTACTGTACAATGATATATTTAAAAAAATATTCAGTTTATCGTTTCCATAACAAATGCGTACTGCATAAAGTTATATATTTTATAGATTTTATTTATAATAAAAGGTATATACAATTTTTTCTCTAAATTAATTTAATTAAACTTCGAATATCAACTTGTGTAAGACTAAAAATGTGTTTCTGTAAGATATATTATCGTTTTCGTGTATTTTAGCAATTACTAATACTAGACTTCGCCGTGCCAAAGAAAACGGTTTATATTTGTTACGTGTTATACACCAGCGCGTTCGAAAGCTTAACAGCTGGCCATCGATCGTGGAAAAAAGAATGTACGTCGTTTGTGTTCGAATCCAAAAACAAGTGTAAAACTAAAAACAGTACCCAGAAGAAATTACAAGATGTTTCAGGTATTTACATTTAACTGTCTATGTTTTTATAAATTTAATTAACTGACAAGGAGAGTATACGACATTAGGGTAATGGATTTTCCTGTAACTTTGGGATATGTTTTGTAATGTTCTAAAAATCTAAGAAACATCGATTTCTGTTTAATCACTTATAACTTTTCAATTATTAACGATACAGTATTTTAATTCCCCGCATTTGAAAGGTGAGATCAAATTCTATCGATTAAAAAAAAAGACATCCAAAATTCTTTATTTGTTCAAAAGTTATAACTAAATAAAAATTTACAATAAAATTAAGCTAAAATTACATGAGTAAATTTTTTATATTATTTTAAGGGTCATTCTTGGTTTAACTCTAACTTTTGAACAAATAAAGATTTTTGGATGTCTTTTTTTTAATCGATAGGATTTGATCTCACCGTTCAAATGCCGAGAGTTAGAATACTGTACGGTTATATAGTTGAGAAGTTATAAGTGATTAAATAAAAATCGATTTTTCTTAGATTTTCGCTAAAAGAGCACATAACTTTTGAAAAATCGAGCGTTAGGCCGAACGGACGTGACTTCCTTCATATTTTAACATTAAAAAACATATCCCAAAGTTACAGGAAAATCCACTACCTAAATGTCGTACACTTTCCTTGTGAGTGTCTTTTTAATCTTTTAACTTAATACGAATTTAAAAAGCTATTCAGGTTAGAGGTAATACCTATCAAATATTGAAATAAATTCTATCAAGAATTAATAATAAAAAGGTGAAATGAAAAAATTACATCAAATTTGGTATTGGCATGTAAAACTTGATGAAAAAGAAAATTTATTGCTACAAGAGCCATCAAGTTAGAGTACGATACTTTTTTCATTACATCAGTCATTTTTATTACCGAAAAACACACGGATACATTACTGAGATTGAAATTTTAATTTAATTAAATTTTATGAAAGCGAACGTTAGATTCGTACGTGAGTAAATGACTTATTCATGTCAAAAATTGCCTCCCAGAAATAAATTTTGCAAAGGCATTTTTCCGAACTCATCGAGGCGTGTATTAACTACAATAAAATTTCTTTTAACGAAAAATCAATGATATCCCACATAAGTCATCCGCAAATACAGACCCATTCATATATATCCATTCGTACAAAAGCTCTTCACGAAATGCGAAAAAAAGACCAGGAAAGAAAATCGAACGAGCACCAAAAAAAGCTTGGAGCGAAAAAACGCTTGCGATTGGCACACAAAAAACGGGGCGCGAAATAAAAAGGTCGACGCGCCGCGTAGAGGAAAATCGCTCTTCGTCGACACGTGAAGAAAACCCGAACCTTGACAAAATCCTGTCTATGTTCCACCATATAACCTGTAACTATCTACTTTCTGTTTTGTTTTCTCTCTCTCTCTCTCTCTCTCTCTCTCTCTCTCTCTATCTTTCGAAAGATAAATTACTCACGCGCCATCGCCTTCTCGCCCATTAAATCGGGTAGGAAATGGACACATCGGAAGAGGCACTGACGAACGATTCGACTATCGCCAAACATAGACCCTAAGCACAAAATGCCGAGAGTTCCTCTCGTGTAATTTCGTTCGAGTGTAAGTGTACTTTTTTGGTGCCCTTTTGTGTAGAAGTGCAAACCGTTACTGCAGCTAATTTACTAGATTCCCGCATTTTTAAAAGAAGGAGGAAAACACTTTTGATCAATAAAAATTCAATATATTGTAATTCTAATAATCTTATAAAAATAATTAAAAATACGCTAATTAACAAATACACACAATTTTATTACATCTGTTAAAACATGTATGACATAACTTTTATAAATGTTATCGCGTTCAAATTAGTTTTTTAATGTTTTAAATAAAAATAATAGAGTAGGCATTATAGGATAAAAAATTCGAACGTATTGAATTAATTCTACGTGAATAGCCAAAGTTTACGATAAACATTGTGTAATTCAGGCTTTAAAGCGGGTTAAAGAAGTATAATTCAGCAAATTCTTTTGAAATGTAAAAGCGGTGAATAAAAACGCACACATGTGGACAAATATTATTTAGTATCATACATACAACGCTTTGACTCCCTGAGCGATGAAATATATATATATTTCCTATAAAAACACTAGAAAAATTATGCAGTAAAAAAGTTCTTTCGTTTCACAGGATAATATTTTAATTTAAAAATATATTTTTATACTAAATGAACAAATAATTAAATGTATAAGTTATTATGAAATTTAATTATTTTAAATAAATGCTTTGCAAATTAAATTACAAATTCATATATTAAAATCACGGTTGAATAACGTAATTACGTTTAGCTGCATCATAATGCAAAATGTTTCACTAACTAAATAATATTCGCTTATAATTGGATGTAAACTATTCTAAATTGTCCTTATGATTAATTGGAAAAAGAAAAGTCAATAATCTTGTTAAACATTATTAAATTACTTTTGTAAAATAAGAAAAACGTTTTAAACAAGTGTACAGTATAAAATAATTTTCAACGAATAACGATCACAGCTTCACAAATAAAATTTTCAAGTAAATTTAGTATACAAAGAGCTGCCAATTGAATAAACCGGAAAAATTTGTTACCTTAAAATTTGCATATCGCCCGAAATAACAAAACTCACAAATGATTCACTATCTGTGAAATAAAATCATACACTCGAGCTAACACAAAGCGAAGTTCTTCGCAAGCACGGTTTAATTTCGACGCATTTTCGTAGCATTATACAAAAGAGCGAAGGACAAAAAAGTGGGAAGAGCTACGAAAGCGAGAGAGAGAGAGAAAACAAGTGGCGAAAAGAGCCATCGGAATAAACAGAGTATAAAAAACCATGTTATAGAATAAACTCGACTGGCCTCTCTCTTTCTCTCTCGTTCACTCCCTCGGCGTTTAATGCATGCACGACTGCGCTTCGGCAAAGCGCCGTAAATGGGCTGCTATTGACGGCAAAAGTCCTACTGACTTTCTCTCTCTCTCTCTCTCTCTCTTTCTCTCTGTGCCTCTCTTTCTCGCTCGTTGGCGCGAGAAGAATTCACTTCGACAGTTCGGTTTCATTTTTGCAGACTTGCTGATGGAAGTCTATACATTTTCTCCCGACTCGATCTCACTCTTTTGCGTTCTATTAATCCTCTACTTGCCTATATGATGGAAGTGCAGAGTTGAGAAAACGTAATATTCGTAGGTTGAGAGAAAAATTGGACAGTTCGAGGAATAACTCGACCGAGCAGAGTTGCACGTGCGAGATTAATGTTGGGATATTCTGGAGCATTGAGCGATTGGGCTTTTTAAATTATTGCATCTTGGCGATTCACTAAATTTTCATTTGGTGTTTACACTGAGAAAAAACCATCGTCAATTCAAAAACTCCAGTAATCAATTCAACCACCAAGCTATTGATTTGACAACA
>JAWWEO010019963.1:0-11750 GCA_035582975.1 Ormyrus labotus | reverse complement strand
CGTATTCTAATGTAATTTATTCTATTATAAATTTTCTTTACATTTTTTTTTGTTCCTATACTTGTAATTTATTTTTTCAATCCCCTAAAATCTTGTAAAGAAAGTATCTTTTGAATATCAGTTAACTTAACTTTAAAAAACATTTACTTACTTTTAAAAAAATTCAATTAAAACAAATGAACCATCATTTAAAAGACGTTAATCAACCGACCGAGCGTTAGCGAGGGAAGGATTCCTGCTAGTATAATAATTAATCATTTAAAGAGAAATTATATTAGATTTATTTTTGTTAAATATTGTAGAGAGGTAGAATACAGATATATATTAAACGAATTATTTGGGGATAAAGACTGATTTATAAAGTTTAATAACCCAGACCCCTGCTTAAACGGCAACCCAACTTCTACCTATTATACTCTCCACCCACTCGATTTTCCACGCATTTATGCCAATCGTCATAACATGTTTTGATGGTACTCTTTTGAAATGCTTTGTTTTCGTTACTTACGAAGATGATTATTTCTATATGTAGTTTTAAAATTATATGTACATTTTTGTTGAGATTTATTTAAAAATATATTGTTGGAAAATGCGTTAATTTTTTTATAAAAATAAATAACAATAGATTAGTGAATATTTAAGAAATTATTTTTCATAAGATACTTTAATATAATAATCAATAATTTAAAGAGAAATCGTATTCGCTTTATTTTTCTTTTTTGGAAAAAGT
Source organism: Ormyrus labotus (assembly GCA_035582975.1). Lineage (NCBI taxonomy): Eukaryota > Metazoa > Arthropoda > Insecta > Hymenoptera > Ormyridae > Ormyrus > Ormyrus labotus. Next base: position 11,020 of record JAWWEO010019963.1, on the reverse strand, counting down.
TTACTTTTGCCCCGTTAAATTTACTTTTGCCCCACTAATTTTACTTTTGCCCCGCTAAACTAGTTTTCGGGAAAAATATGCTACTTTTGCCCCGCTTATCAGGGACAAAAAATTGGTTTTTCCGTCGGGTGTGGAATAAAATATTTTTTTACAAAGGCAAATCTCAGCGCGGCATAAGTTTAAATACGAAATATATGGTGATATTTAAAAACCCCAGAGATAAATCTCAAATTCAACATCTCGCGCGCCAGGTCTATCCTGAGGATTCAATTTTTTTTGCAAGAAGCCTATATCGATTCGACAAAAGAGCCTCACTCTTATTTATTCCTCGATCTCTCGCCGGGCGCAGTGGACGATATACGCGTGCGCACGTGCATTTTCCCCGACGACCCTAGTCATTATGTGTACGTGCCCAAGTACAAATGAGTACCTGCGTATTGAAAAAACATCTTTTATTTATTTATTTGTTGATGTTTTTTCGATACGATAGTTAATCCGCGGCAATGGACGAGACAACACGGCGCAGCTCGCATCCCTGTAGCGTTCAGAGGTTCCACAGCTATTTCTGGCAGCTTCTCGCGAGTGTGTGTAACCTTTCTACGACTTAGTTAATAAACGTAGACAAATTTTCAAAAATATAAGTTGAGACTTTATTAAAGAAATACTAAAATACAAAATTCAGCTTGCGTTAGACCGTTCACTCGAGAGGCTAAGCGAAGAGTGTCCGAGCGTTTGAACATTGGTCAGCACATCAGCTTGCAGTAATAAAAAATAAAGTGGAAGGGATGAGCAAGAAACGCAGATTCGTGCTCTTACAAGATGCAAGGTTCGCTCTCTATTTGAAACTTATTTATCTCTGCTGTTGAATTAATTCCTTCAGAAGTTAAGCTTGCAAAAAATTTAATATTAATATTTAATAAAAGACTCTACTTTCATTTACTTATTTAATTTATAGAGAGACTCGAAAGGATGGTAGGTGGTGAAGGGTATAAATAATCATTCGAGTTTGGCTAAATTTCTTCGTATTTATTTTAGACATCGAGAATTTTTACAGTTTTGATAATGTTTTGGTTTAGTGTAATTGTTACAATAATTTTAGAAGTGTATTTCGGAGTTGTGTGTGTTGATGCGTATTAAAACGATTAACCTAGCGACCTATTCTATCAACCGGGTTATCATAAGTAATGATCGCATAATTTCGCAACCTTCCTTACCGACTGAGGTTATTCATTCGAAAACGACTTAGAAAATTACTCCCCGACGCTCAAAATGCGACTTCGTTAAATTTCTTCCACAACCCTGTTTTACTGACCGGGCTACCTTCTCTTACCGATGGAGTTTATTCGTCGTTCCACGTGGCGCGTACCCTGAGCTGGAGGTGGAGGATTGTCTCAGAGTTGACGGAGTTCATCTGAGTGAACCCCCACTCGAAACACCACCCCCCTTCTCCCCACCTATCTCTGCCTAGTAGGTCTTGCCGCCACCAAGCTCTAGTAGCCAGGTGACTTGGTTAGTTTCGCCGAAACTAGTCCTAAGCTAACCTTCTAGGCAACGGGTATTAAAGGAATGGCGGCGCCTCCACCTCCTTGCGAAGGGTTCAACTTGGTCGGGTTTCGTCTAAGACTAGTCCCCGCCTAGCCAATTGCTTACCGGTCAGCCGTCCTGTGGATGGTCCTCGTCTATCATCTTGTCCACGTCGTAATCGAGCAGAGTGGGAGGTCGGGTTTTCACATGCTGAGTGCGCTTCGCAGCCCTCCTATATCCCCGCAGCTCGCCTAGTCTACTTGCGGGAGCGAGGTTTTCGCGCGGCGCGCGTACTCCGTCGCGGCGCGCTTACTCCCGGGAGTACGTCGGGTTGCCTATGGGCAAGGCGTACCGTACCGTTACAAAGACTTAGGGTTTTTCCGATTATAAAGTTTGAGTTAGTTAGTAATAAAATAAAAAAAGAGAAACCGTAATAAAACATTAGGGCCAAACGTGCTTCTTTTTGAGACATATGGTTTGAAAGTAATTAAGAGGGTCAGCGTTAGGTATGGTCAAGAGTTGAGATTATTAAGATAAGCACGTTCGATACGTTTCGGATTAGTTTTTACTAAAATTCAGAAAATAACATGAACAGATGGGGGAACGATTTAACGCACGTTTTCTTAAAACTACGTTTTCCATTGCACGGCAACACTTCCCCATAAACATTTTAGCAAGAAGCAGGCGACTTTATTGCTCGCTCTCTTTCAGTCTGATTCGATCTTTCGCAAAACTTTACTTCGAGCCATAGATAAAGCCACAATGAGGTGTATTTGCGAGTGCGTGCTCAACGTTTTGCACGGTGTCGTAGAAGTAAAAACTGGAACGACTAGCAATGTCGAAAACTCGTACACGGCGGTCGCGTTGGTTGACAAAAAGGAAAAAGAGTACTGGTTCAAAGCGGAGGGGCTTTCATTCCTTACTTGTTAACTCCTATAACAGGTTCCCTGATTTCGAGACTGATTGGCAGTCGAGGCGATTAAGCATGGAGAGAACATGAAATATGGTACTTGTGCCAAAGGAACGCGCACAGCACACGATCTCTTGCGTGCTCAACTCGATGCAAACATGCGGAGATACTTTGTCTAGACTGGATAGTGAGATGCACAACATTTTACATTCGAAAAAGGCTTCAGATGTTCAAGAAAAATGTTTGCATTACTTGCAATTTTTGAGACGATATATGTTTTTTAAAGAATCCGAGCGTGCTGCCGAACGAGACCCCGAGCCCGATGATATCGAGACTGCACTCGCGCCTCTCAGCGACGACGATATCGTGGAAAGCGTGCCAAAGGCTCACGAGACAAAAGCTAGATTCTTATATGGACATTGGAAAACGACCAATCCGGAAAGATTAAAATGGGACAACAGCGGTGTCGTTACCTTGTACGGTAAGAAAATTGAAGGTTCCGATATCATTGAACTGATAAATAACGTTATCAAAAACAAGAAAAAGAAAGACGATGAAGAACTCCCGTAGGAATGTACGAATTTGCAAAATTTGTTCGAACGCCGGAGGTGCCGAAACTACTGGTTGGTAATTGAAACGTTTTAAAAATGGGGCAGAGATTCACAGCTCCTCTAAATACAGATAATCGCCGTCTAAATAAGGCAGAATTTCAATGGCAGCCAGTAGCAACGAGCTCACCCGCGGTAACGAGGAGTGCGGCGGTAAAAAAGTGGCTAAAGATGGATATTTAAAAATTAAAACCTTAAGAGAGCAGTACTATGATCCCGCTCACGAGACAGGTTACGCCGAAGCGTGAAATCTCATACGTGTCAATAAAAGTGGTAAATCTTTGAGCAACAATGACGAAAAGAAAGAAATTTACGAATCGCTGTGTAACCAAGACGCTTATACGTTACAGCGCCCCGTCACGAGAAAATTTGCACGATTGAGTTACAACGTGAGTAATATTGACGACTTGTGGGAATGTGATTTAATTCAATTAACCAGTCTGAAAGATTTTAACGACGGCTACTGCTACTTGTTGGTAGTTACCGATGTCTTCAATAAATACGCTTGGGTAAAGCCACTGAACAACAAAAACGATCAAAACGTTGCTAACTCGATTGACCGCATTCTCGATCGCGCTGCTGGGCGCGTCCCCGTAACGCTGCAATCGGATAGAGGTAAAGAGTTTGTGCGCAGCGCTTTTCAAAACGTCTTGAAAAAGCATGATATTACCTTCAGAGTCGCGCGTAATCCAGACTTTAAAGCTGCTGTCGTAGAGAGGCTGACCAGAACTATACGCGAACGAATTTGGCGTTATTTCTCGCATAAAAATACCAAGCGTTACATAGATGTCGTGCAAAAAATTGTTTACGCTTACAATCATACTCTTCACTCGGGCATAAAAATGAAACCAGCTATGGTAACTCTCTACAACGTCCTCAAAGCTCGAGAAATTTTGCAAAAACGAACGCTCTTGCAACAAAGTAAGAGAGCACTCGGAACCAAAGCTAAATACAACATGGGGTCCTTTGTCCGAATCAGTCGCACTAAAGGCACTTTCGAGAACGGTTACGAAAAAAATTACGCGAGGAAATATTTAAAGTGAAACATGTGTCCGAGAGACATAATCTTTACACTTACATTTTGGAAGATTTAAACGGTGAAATAATTGACGGGTTTTTCTACATGGAAGAACTGTACCTTGTGGGGAAGGCGCATATGAGCGAGGGCTTCAAGATTTAACGCGTGATTTGTAGTAAAGGTTGACGGCGTCGGCAAGCAGATATTGGTAAAGTGGCTCGGCTATTCAAAAAAGTTCAACCCCTGGATAAAGGCGAGCTAACTCGAAGCCATTCAAGATGAAACACGATGAATTTTATCTTGCCTTACAGAGTAACAGCAGCAGTGTTTATTATTCCGACAACGCTACGAGTTGTTTCACCACGCATTTACCTCGTGAGATAAGATTACATGGAGATTGGTGCGTCGGGCTGGCTGAATGCATATTCCTTGTACAGTCACGTACGTTCGACAATTGGCGGCGGTTATTAAATTTCTCTACAAGAAACATGCGGTCAAAAGGGAAGCTACTATTCCGACAGGAATTTATCAAGATATGGACCAGTTGGTGGGGGAGATAAATAATCTGGATATGATGTTTGAACATTTTTCAATCAAGCGATTAAAGCATGAAAAAGGTTATTATGTTTTGCAAAAAAATTGTGCCTGCGATGACGAACACACTCTGAAAATGGATGAAAAAATAAGACGTATATTTTTGGCTTCGGGGAAGAAAATGTAAGACGCAACGGGGAATTTACGGACGATGATAATATCATTGCTAGAGGAAACAGACCAGCCTCTCTATACTGATATTTGTGAGGCGATACACAAGCTGTACTTTTACGAATAGTTTCGCTCGACACCTCTAAGTATAAATTTGGCGGCAATGTAGTTAGAAATATTGCATCTATACATTACATTCCCCTACTGCAACACTCTTTTCAGAGTATCATTATCGATATAAGAAATGCTCACGGCAAGCGCATACCATTCGAATGCGGGACTTTGACGATAGCGCTTCATTTTAAAGGAGGGTCTGTTAGAAACGTGTTTGTTGGCTCCTCTTATCAGCGCAGTAGAGGCGTCGGTGCTTGGTTGGGTGGGCTTTTTCGCCGTATTCTACCTTACATAGCGTCAGGAGCAAAAGCTCTGGGGAAAGAAGCCGTGAGAGCGGGTGTAAAAGTTTTGAACGATGTGGCAAACAGAGGTGCCAATTTCAGGGAAGCTGTACAATTGCACGCCAAAGAATCTGGAAAAAATTTGAAAAGAAAAGCAGCTCAAAAAGTTGTTGACCTTAAGGAGGGATCTGGTTATAAAGCGCCTGGTGGAAAACGTAAGCGCCAGTTAAAAAAGAAACGCGTAACGCGAAGGACCGGGGCCTCATGTAGTACACGCACAAACAAAAGAAAACAGGCGCAACCGAAAAGAAAGCGGAAAAAGCAGACGAAAAAGAGTGTCAAAATTGTCGGAATTAGAAATCTAACAGATATTTTCGGCCCAAAGTAACAACAGCTTTCTTACACTCCCATTCGAGCGAATGCATGTCCAGTGAGCTGGACTTGTTCACTTTCCCCTCCACGCAGACTTCTATAGAAAGCAGTAGCTATCTCCAGTATAAGCGTATATCAGTCCTCGAGGATGAGGGTGACGCTCCTCTGGAATTTTTTATCCCAAGCGCGAGCGAGTATTACATTGATCTAGTTCATACCATGCTTTACATTCAGGCTAAAATCACGCCTGTAGAAACTGATCTGGCTGAAAATATGAAAGTAGGGCCAATTAATAATTTTCTGCACTCCACGTTCAACCAAGTCGATGTTTTCTTCAATCAAAAGCTTGTCTCTCAACATAATAACGCGTACCCTTACAGAGCCTGCATCGAGAGATTATTGAATTACTCACCAGTCGCCAAAAAATTCTCACTTGACGGATAGTTGATGGTACGATGACAAATCGGACTTTTTCGACGCTTTTGCACCGAATACGCCAGAACTCAAATAAGCGGTATTACAGCGTGAACGGGGAAGTATTTGAAAAAGTATTTGGAATTATGCAAAAAACGTAATAGTTTGCACGTTTACCTGGATTACCATTTTAAAGTACACTTTCCAACGAGTATTTTAAAAGAAAAATCGACCCACTACGATTTTTTTTTAAGTTCTACCATTTTAAAGATGTTCCTATGTTTTAGCCAAATACCGCCAACATCAGCATTACCCGACATATAGCCCTGAAAAATTATCAGATTACATTAAACAAATTCGTGCCCCGGGAGCTATCCTAAACCCTCATAAACCGAGAAACCACCTTGCTATTCGTTATTTATTTTTTTTTTAAATTAATCCATGAAAAGTGTAACTTTATTTAAAATGACACCACTACGTTTCCGTTATATATAACATTGTACCTCCACACTTTTGGTAAAATTATCAACCCTAATGACAAACCAATTAAAAAAAAATAAAGTAAAAGTTTAAGGCGGCATACTGACCAAGAGTTAACGCGAAAAATCATTCAACATTAATTTTATTATGCAAGAACGTTTAGGAGATGTAATTCGTCAGCGAGGTGGCAATACAGTGTACTAAAGGCCTTAGACGCATAGGGTTTGGAGTCAAAAAATACTGCGGAAGTGACGAGCCGCGGGGTCCCTAATGTTAGAAACGGTTCACATAACCGGCCCATTTCAGGGCCACAATGATGCGTAAGTCCGACCCACAACCTCCTCGCGGTACGCATCGGGTAATGCTGATGTTGGCGGTATTTGGCTAAAACGTAGGAATATCTTTAAAATGGTATAAGTCAAAAAAAATCGTAGAGGGTCGACTTTTTTTTAAAATACTCGTTGGAAAGTGTACTTTAAAATGGTATTTGTAGTTTTTTGGAAAAAAAAAAAAATTATTGGTAATCCAGGTAAACGTGCAAACTGTTGCGTTTTTTAAGAAAAAAAAGTTGGTAGGTCTGATTAAGACATAGCAATATGGCATTATCTCGCAGCTATTGGACATAATTTTTTCCTGATAGTACACATAATTCCCTACAAAACAAAACAAAAATTGTCTCAATACGATGAAAATTGACCGGGTTACAAGCATTTGAAAAATGGCAATTTTTCGATGAAAAATTTTGTTGCGATAATTTTGTTTCGGAGTGTAATTTTAATTATTGTTGAAGTGCATATGCATAGTTCAAAAAGTCAATATTCGCCGTTTAAAAAGTGAATATTCACTATTTTTATAGTTAATTGTAACTAATTGAAAAAGTTAATTTTTGTCACAATTTTGGAAAGTAAATATTCACTATTTTCTAGTGATCGATGTATTACTATTTTGAAGAAGTGACTATTCACTGTAAAACAGTGAATTCTCACTTTTTCAAAGTAAGAGAATTGAGCTAAATGTACAGCGTTCTTCTGAGGCTTAATTTGTTTTGCTGAATCTATGGGATTGTAACGGTTCCTTTTAACTCCGGCAGACAGGCTTTAGCATGCGCCAGGGTCGGTTTGGGAATTAAAGGAACGGAGTGCGGAATTCGGAAAATAATGTTGTCGACATATGAATTTATCTTTACTTGGTTCTATAGATTATTCCAGTCTTAGTTGGCCAGCCGTTAATAATTATTTACAAAATAATACAAAAGAAATAATAGTCAAAGATAAAGATCGGTGCGCTGTGGAGTTAGTTTATTCCACTATTTCGGAATTAGTATATAGTACGGCGCGGAAAAATTATACTTAAGACTACGGATAATATATTATAATAATCGCGATGAATCGGTTTTTCTTTCTGGTTGGTTGGTAACTGATTTAGCTCCTCGGGTGGAGTCAAAAACTCGCGATCTAGAAAATGCAATAATAGTGGGGAATTGGATTTCCTATCTGGTCGGTCGGTATCAGGCTTTTGCTTTTCGGGTGGTGTGAAAAGCTGCGGGGTTCGATGCTGAATCTACTCACGGTCGTTTTGACCCGTTGAGTAGAATAACTGTGGCTCAATAGCGTGGCCACGGTTGTTTCGACCCGTTGACTACGTTATCAGCCTCTTCGAACTGGTGGCGGAACGGGAGAAGGGGGAATAACAAATAGTTCCCTGCTAACAAGTCTGTGGTTGTTTAGCCCACTAGACATATAGCAGCTGCTTGAGATATATGTTACGGTCGTTAAACGTGTTCTCTACGTTACCGGCTTCGAACTGGTGGAGGATCGGAGTACGGGTGAGACGGGTAAGATTCGGGCCGGCGCAGTCTAGAGAGTACGGACCTCCCAGACTGCACTTGTATCCCGGTTAGACTGCTGGAGTACAGATCTCGAGCCTCGGCTGACTCACGATTGTTAATGCCTTCAGTCAGCTAGTCTGACGCGGGCGCGGAGCGAGAACGAGTAGTCGCTCAGCTAGTTCATTTGCGCTTGGGCGGCGCAACGAGTAGCCGCCTAGCGGTGGCACTTTGAACTAGCTGTTCGACTAGTTGCGGGAGTGAGCTCCCGTTACAGGATTAATTCTGCAAACCCTTATCTTGAATGGGAATAGATTCAATATTCTCAATTATAAGTACTGTTACGTGGGTGGTTAGACTCGAACACAAAAAGGCACGACGTTACTCAACCAGGAATCAAACAGGGGCGGACTATCCTGGTTATGACGAATTTACCATACTAAAGGTTATCGGTTTAGTGAGAAAATATAATTCTTACTTAACCTTTAAAGAATGGCGATTCGGAATTCCTCCCCTTCATCTTACATAAAATATCGATCATGGATTGAGCCAATATATTGGTTTTCCGGTCCTTTAAAGATTAAAAATATATTTGTAGTTTTGTAATACTTACTTCGTCCACTTTTCTAATTTTTTAAGAAGTTTTTCATTTTCCTTATATATTAATTCTTGTTCATGAATCATTTCGTCTCTCATTGTATACAAATTTAAATTCTCTTCGCGTAGGATTTGATTTTCTTTTATGTAAGAATGAAGAATTTCGTCTAATTCCATTGATTCTAAATTGCTTACTTTTTTATTTATACCATCAAATGATGCATTTTTATTGGTTCCTTCTGAAATCAGAATTATTTAATCTTAAAAAAGTGTTATTGGCTTATTTTTCTGAAATTTTTTCAAAGGGATTTTAAACTCTATATAGTACTTTTAGTTTAATAACCTAACAAACTTTACTAACCCCTATCTCATCAGTTATATTTCAATAAAAAATATTATCTTTCTATTTTAGCGTTTATGATGTTGATATTATATAAGTTTATTTTATATGATTTAATAATTACATACCAGATGGATGAGAATTTATACAATATTGCACAGATTTCTCATGAGTAGTGTAAATCATTATAAAACTTATTATAAGATTCAATATGCCTTATAAGATTTTATAAGATTTTTTAAACAAGTTTAATCAAATAGGAAAATCTATCACTTTATATAAATTATCGATCATATCAAGCCAATATATTATCTTTCCGGTCCTCTAAAGGTTAGTCCATAGAGAGCCGACTAATTCTAATCTTTTGAGCAAATCTAGGAAACTTTTAACTTTGGGTAGTAGACAAATTGTTTTTTTTAAGCACACTATTCATTCATTTTCTTCTTGAAGTAATAGCTTCAAATAATAAAAAAATAGCAGGGCTCTTAGTTTTTTTACAATTTTTTTGTTTATTTTTGAAAAAACTTTTTTCCCTTTTTTATAATTATAAATTAAGAATAAATTAAAAAAGACTTCTACTTCAATAACATATTTATTCAATCTTTAACGAACTTATTTACGTTAATTTATTAATTTACATAAAAAATCGCTTGAACAACTTCTAATTACTTTTTATTTACATACTATAAGTATTTATTTATGAAATTGTTCAGGACAAAGTGTTGCGAAATAAATACACAAAAATGCACTTCGGTTTTATTAACAATATCTAATGCTTAACTAAAATGAAATACAAGCAATTTCCGAATTAATATTGGACTGAATTTACAAACTGATGCAAAACCGAGACGACGCGCAACTAAAACTATCGACAAAATAACTAGTGGAGCACGAAGGACGAGCGGAAGGTAAGCGCACGGAGGCTGTAGGGGGTCTGACTGTCCGTTCTGCTTCTGTTCGGCTCGATAGTTCGGTATGGAGGTGGAAGGGGTAGCCGAGGTTGCCCTTCCTCCGAGAGGTTTTCCCTTGCAGGTATCCGGTGCGCTCGGGGAAAACCGCGCTGACCCTTTTTCTCCGAGCGCCGATTAGATCGCTCGGTCCTCGTGTTTTACAATTATTATTTTATGGTTGGATTTTCCAACTCATTTTTGTACAGATGCCTTAATCCTACAGATGCTTAGATAAATAAAATGTTCCTTAAAAAAGGAGTTCGAGACACACGTTCGGTTTTATTGCGGTCTTGCGGATGTGCGCACGCTCAGATAGAATAGATCGCCGGACCGTGCGTTGCGGTCGGGGAGACTCAAAGCGGCCTCAGTGCGGTAAAAAACTCTACCAGTTCTGAAACATACGGAGGCCCACACAACGCCTTCCGCAGCCTTGCCCTCGAGCCTGACAGCCCCAGGTCTGCCTTGCGACTTTCCTGTGCACGTGGGGACCCGCATATACCATGGAGTAAGCTCCCTCTCGGGTCCTAACAGTCTCAGGGCGCCCCTTGCGGGCTACCCTGAACTTGGCTACACAGCCACGAATAAGCTTGCCGATTCGTGCAAGTCGGGCTAGGCCGCGAAGGAACGCTTACAGCGCCAAATGTCCAGAAAAACTCAACACATTCAAAATTTACCTGCGTTTACGGCACGCTTTAAGCCTTGTCGACCGCTCGCCTAGTTCTATCCCTAATAGAAATAAATTATATGTTTTGTATATGTAATCACGATACTATGCATAATTTAAAATCGTTATAAAACAAAAAACCGCTGCCAAGTCATTAGCAGTTAGCTTCCTCCTAACTAATTTATTGTTCCATTATTATCTCGTTTTTATTATTATTT
>JAWWEO010019962.1:0-11759 GCA_035582975.1 Ormyrus labotus | reverse complement strand
CAAATATTGATTTCAATACTTTTTTTTGTTTAATTTGTCAAATTATAAAGTTTTTCTATATTCTAATTTGGTTAATATATGAAATAACGATACAAAATAGTAATTTTTACTCTTTTTTTTCTCTCAGTATATAATAAGATAATAGTATTTTTCATCACAAGTCCGCACAATGTGATTGTGCGAAAAAGCCGAAAAATCTCTTGCGGACGTATTATGAACATTATTTTTCAGTATAATTAGCCCGGTAATTCGATGTTGTGTCCGGTCGACAGGCCGAAAAAATGCAATTTCGAATATGTATCCGCAAAATGGCGTTTTGCGTCCGTAAAACCAGGATACAAAAGCGAATTTTGTGGCTATGTATATTGAAAAAGAAATTTCTAATAATTTGATCAATAACCATGAATTATCAAGGTAAAGTCCTCTCTCTCTCTCTCTCTCTCTCTCTCTTTCGTTTTCTTTCATTATTATGCAATAAACCGTAGATGATTTAATGTATTTTCAATTATCCATATATTTTTTAAGATTAATTTGATAATTAATACTTTAAAAACAATAACTAATACCTCAATTGATTGGATCGATAAATATCTTAGACTAAATGTGTAGCTTTAATTAAAGATATTCTCGACCGGAAATTCAATTATATCGGCTAAAGTACTACTAGTCACGTGTTTGTATTCGCCCAGGTCTCGCCTCCGATATTAAGTCCTTGCGGCAGTAGCTCTACAGCTTATCCGCTCAATTTCTCCGACATGCCCTCGCCCCTTTCTCCGTCCATAATTCATGCTATAGTTTAAATTCATAAAATAACTTCATTCCGCGCAATTAAATGGATTCGCCAAATTTTAGTAAAACAGTAAAATCTTTCTCTCGTCCAAGAGACTTATTAAGTACATATAAAGTATACCTTCTGTATTACTGAGCCCGTTTTTCTAATAAATAAATAAATAAATAAATATTTAGTGCAGTAAAAAATGTTGTTCTAATGGAAGTGTATAAAGATTCTAAATAATGTGTACGTATCTATTCTAAATAATGGCCTTAAAAACAAATCTAAACATCAAATAAAGATGAAAGCAACTTCTGCTTTATTCTAAAACTAACTTTCATATATAAAAATCACGCGTATTCGCGCAGTATTTCCTGCTAAAAAGTTCATTACGCGTATTCCAAGAAGGGGGGGAGTGAACAAGATTCGCGGCTCTTAAGTATGGCGAACCACATCGTTTTAATCCGATCCTCAGGCATGGCAAACCGCACAGCAAATTCACTTTCGGTAAGACGTTAATGGGCCAGAAGGACCTGAATAACGTTAGGAAGTTAAGGCACCTTCTGGAATATGTTCCTGGAAAGAGGAGGGCCGTAACTTTCTTTATTATGAAGAACGACAGCGACGAACTAAAACAATTTTACGCTTCAGGCTGTTCTTTTGACGGAAAACGGCGATTCAAAGTCAACCTTTAACTCTCTTTAAATTTTTACTACACTTGAATAGCAATCTATAAAGAAACTTTCCGACGATCTTGCGCTACTCTTAACATTCAATGCGATTTGATTGTTTCACTGTTTATCGTGACAAACGTTAAAAATGCCTTAAAAATGCTCATATGTATACTTTAGATGTCATTAACTGTAATCAGGCGTGATCAGAGCTGAATTATGTTCGTACCTGATTATACTCGCTAGAATGTTACAAAATTTAATTATGGATAATTAAATTGATCGCTTCTATACTTGATTATATTTGCACTTGCTTAATTGACTGAGGATGATTAGATTCTACTGCTAAACTAAATATTAATTTAAATAAATGCGTGATCAATCAGTCATAGACATTTAGATACTATATTATGTTAAAATTGTTCAAAAACGCAATGTTTCTCTTTTAATTTTACTATATAATATAATCCTTTCTAGAAAAATTACTTTGTAGGAAAATCTATTGAAAATTTATTTTAGTCTGTAATTGGTTTATTAACAAAGTTTTTCCATTAAATTTCCAATATAATTGTTATCAAATGTCTATATTGCGCAAAATTTTTGTATTATAGGCAACGTGAGAATCTGAGAGATATTCTCTCACGACAGAAGATTATTATTATGTTACAAGCTTATAATTTCGATTTAGCTTAACGCGAAATGGCAGCTCACGCTGCTCGAATATATTTTTTTTTCAATTTGAAATTGAAGACTAAGTATGTAGCTATTATGATTGCAGTCGAAGTGACAGTTTTTGTTAAATTATATTCTTGTTTTATTATTATAATACATGTTCTTTACATAAGCTCCAAATTTTTGTCCCCTGCGTATTAAATTTAAACAAAAAAAAACACGACAAGAATTATAGCTTACAAATTATATAATAACTCTCTATTAAAATACCAAAATTTGTCATGAAAAGCAGTGTAAAGCAAGGAGCAGGAAAAACAAACGGGCTCGCAACAGTGCACAAAGCTCATTGGTGCGTAGCCAGTTCGTAAATTCACGCTCGCAAATAAATAGTGATAAAGCTGTGTGTGTGCGTTTGTGTGTGTGTGTGTCTGTGTGTGTGAGAGAGAGAAAGGGCGTATAAGCGGGCGTATAAGTGAAAAGCGCCGGCCTCTAATCCGGTAATTCCCCTGAGAAAGGGAGAAAGCTCGGCGCGGCAGCAAATCTTGGCAGTCCCATAAATTTCGGATATCTCTGGTTTCTGCTTGCAGCGCTCGGTCTGGTGCAGCGAGCCGATCGCCACCGTCGGGATTCCTGAGCTTTCGGGAGGATGTTCGAGCGGCCGTCTTCGGGACAGTCGGCAGAGCGATAATGAGGCCGCCGAGGCCCCGTCGCAGACGCAAACCCGACGGGGTTCTCGTCTGCGCGGGTCTTGTACTCTTTCTCCTGAAGACCAAGGACACGGTCACCATGCCCGTAGGCCTGCAGTGTCCGCCACCGGGCGTCTTCCTCGAGTGTCCTTGCTACAACTTCGACGACGGCGTCTACATCGAGTGCATCCGCGTGAGCGGGACCGCGGTGAAGAGCGTGCTCGAGCGCATCATGCAGCACGCGCGGACGGGTGGTGAGTACTCGAAAAAAAACAAATTGCTTTCGTTCTCGCTTAGACCGAGCTAGTTACGAGGGCGCCGTCATCGCTCTTTGCATGGAAAATTGATTTGATTTACATCGTAGATCAAAAGGCACCCATTCAATCAGAATCAAATTTTTGCTTTTCAAAACAACATGAATAACCCTTTCAAGATCGCAAATGTTCTTGAGTTTATTTTAAAATATAATTAAAATGCATGTATATTATTATTATTATTATTTTCTATTTCCATGTGCACAGTACAGTCATTGTTTATATTCGAGTTTTGAGGTTGAGAATACTTGGAATTACTTTTCTTTTCATCGGAGTAGGTAATTAAAATGAAACATGAACTATTTTGCGTGGGAGTCGAGAGCATTGAAAGCTTGAATAAAAATTTTTCTAAAACGCTTGAAATGCGTAATTCTTTAAGCCATTTTGTTGCATGAAAAAAACCGCTGCCAATTCTTTGGCACTTAGCTTTCTCCTAACTAATTTATCGTTTCAATATTATCTCCGAGATTCGCTAAAAAAAATCGATTTCAACAACATAATTTCAAACTATTCTATATTTAATTAATTATTTATTTTTGTATTATTATTTTATTTTTATGTCTATTTTAGAATTTAATGAACAGTAAAAAAAATTAATAAAAATTTTGTTATTGGAATATTTATAGTCCTAAAAAATAGTATTTTTGAAACTCCATGAGCAAAGCTCGATTTTGCGCAAGTTTGGATAAAAATGCATGCGCTAAAAATCAAGCGTATAAAAAAATAATGTACAAGTCGTATCAAAAAATAATGTTCAATGCAAGAACAAAAAGGTAATTTTAACCTGGTGTTACCTTTTCACACTATCTTCGTTTTGAAGAAAGTTAAATAAAAATGTCAAGTAAATTGAATTTTCTCTAATTATTATTAGTCACAGAAAAGTAATTTTTTGTTCTTTATTTAAACTATATTGCTAAAACTAATGTAAAAAGTCATAATAAAATATATAAGTGGTCGATCATTGAAAGAGATCGATTATTCACTAAGATACAACTATTCAAAAAATTGAAACAAAATAAATAAAACTTTTATATCTTTTAAACTAATTGACAAAATGGCTTGAAATTTTCACAGATTATAGCTATATATATTCTTAATTACCAAAAATGTTTTCAGAGCAATTGATAATTTAATTTAAGAATTATAAGCTTTTTTAAAAAAAACACGTTT
Organism: Ormyrus labotus; assembly: GCA_035582975.1. Taxonomy (NCBI): domain Eukaryota; kingdom Metazoa; phylum Arthropoda; class Insecta; order Hymenoptera; family Ormyridae; genus Ormyrus; species Ormyrus labotus. The sequence goes on along the minus strand of JAWWEO010019962.1, from coordinate 7,474 downwards.
TTTTTTTAAAACGAAAGAACCATAAGAGCTAGGGTAACTTTTTTTTTCTCTGAAATTATAGGTATTTTTATGCTCTTTAAAATGGTCTTTGTTCGATTCAAATATCTCAGTCCTATCATTCAAAAAAATTAAAATTAAATTTTTCAAAAATCGAAAATTTGCGATAAAATAAAAACAAATAAGCTAAAGAAAAAAAGATTTGTTTTGCTGTCATCGCAAAAAAAAGCAAAAAAAATGAGCCGTGAACGATGAAAATCCGTTCAGTAAAAGCTGAGATCCAGGCGTACACACACACACACACGCACACACATATCCATACAGACATTTTTCAAAAACCATTTATTCGTGTTCCTGACACCTTAAAATACAATTATAACCGATTTTTCGTTATAACAACTCCAAAAATTACTATCACAACGCTTCCTCTAGGAGAAAGCAAAATTACTTTTAATTTTGAAAATTTACTAAAAGACGAAAAAAATAAGCTGTCCATCATTGAAAAAGACCAATGATTCAATACACGTAGAAAAATTTTGATTAAAAATTACCCCTAAATTTGAGTGAAACTCGGGCGATTTTGACTGTAAGGTGAACTTTAAATACACAATATTTGCACTTAATATTTTTCATAGAAGTCTTATATTTCTAAATATACAACTGTGAATTTAAAAAAAGCTTCAACATAAATCTTTTTCAAAATCTACTAAAAAGTTCAACAGAGTGATACCATGTTTTATTGCACGTTTTCATGAGCTCTCAACACTTTTATTTCCCGCACATATCCTAATAGTAGTACGTGCAACTTTTTTCTCGAATGTTGGTACTGCACGCATTACTTTAAAGCTTTTTCTCGCTATTCGCATTGCATGTAGCATTTCTGTATATGAAAGCCATAATCTATAAAAAAAACCTATTCCAGACGCAGTGATACAATCGTTAAGTATTATCGATCTCGAGCGTAAAACAGAGGAACTCAACTTGAATATGTTTCCGGAGGACGCTCTCATCCGTCATCTGCGAGTGTCCCATTCATCAATTCGCGACATCACAGAAGACGCCTTCCGAGGAATCAATCGCACCATCCAATCATTTGGACTAATGAATTCCAAGCTGACCAGTGTGCCGCAAAAAGGACTCCAATGGTTAGGAACTCTTAGCTTCCTCGATCTGGAGGGTAACATGATTGGCGATCTTCCGAATTTCAGTTTCTCAGGCATTTCGTTGTTAAAGCTCAGTATGAAAAACAACCAAATCGGAAGAGTCGCCGAGTTTGCCTTTTCCGGCCTAGAAGAATCCCTAGCAGAACTTAATCTCTCTGAGAATAGAATACGAATTTTTCCCATGACAGCTCTACGCCGCCTAGAGAATCTAGATACGCTCACAATTTCAACTAACTTGATATCATCGCTGCCAGAGGACGGATACTCGCTACTCGAACGCCTCAGGATTTTAGATTTAAGTAGCAATCGTTTTATTGATGTTCCTGTCAATTGTTTCCGGTGCTGTAAGGCCTTAAAATCACTCTCACTCTACCACAATAGCATCGGCAACGTTGACAAAGACGGTTTCATATCCTTAGTCAATTTGGAGTCAATAGATCTCAGTCACAACAGAATTGAATCCTTGCATACATTAACGTTTCGCGCGAATGAGAAACTTAAATCTATCGACCTTAGCCACAATCATATTCACAGCATACGGGGTATATTTGGAAATTTACCCCTATTGAAAGAACTCTATCTTGCCGAGAACAACATATTAGAGCTGCCACCATACGTCTTTTATGGCAGTCGTGATTTGTCTATTATTTGCCTTCAGCACAATGCTATAAAAGATTTAGATTCGAAAAGTTTGGCTGGTTTGGAGCACCTAGCTGAACTTCATCTTACCGGCAATTATATCGAAAAAATACCTAAAAATTTTTTAGATCCCTGCTTAAATCTATCAATTTTAGCTCTTGATAAAAACAGCATTCAAGAACTTGATGTTGGCACCTTTGCTAAGTCAAAAGTGTTGCGCGAGATTCGTCTCCAAGACAATCAAATAACCGAGGTTAAAAGAGGAGTTTTTGCTCCATTACCATCTCTATTAGAACTACATCTACAAAATAATGCCATCACCGACATGGAAACTGGAGCCCTGAAGGAACTGCACAATCTCCAGCACATTAACCTTCAAGATAATTTACTGGCAGTTTTAGGTGATATCTTTCTGGTGTCAAATAATTCGAAATCATCGAAGACGGCGAACTCTCTCGTTTCAATCCAATTAGAAAATAATGGGATAGGCGTAATGCACAACGATACACTAAAGGGTCAGGCTGGGATTAAAGTCATGTGGTTGGGTCACAATAAGCTAACAAGGCTGCAGGCCCCGTTATTTAAAGATCTGAAATTGGTTGAACGACTCTACCTTACCAACAATACCATAAACAGAATAGACGATTCGGCTTTCCAAACGATGCAAACTCTCAATTTTCTGGATCTTAGTGTCAATAAACTTACCCATATCACTGTAAAAACCTTCTCTACATTACACGATCTTGAAGAACTATATCTATCGGAAAATAATTTACGTAGACTTGACCCTTATGCTCTCACTGCCCTCAAGAGACTACGCGTTCTTGACTTATCAGACAATCAATTAACTGCTCTGCATGACAAGATGTTCCAGGAAGGACTACCCATTCGAAGCTTGAATCTAAAAAATTGTTCTATTAGCATAATTGAAAGGGGGACATTCCGCGGTCTTAATAACCTGTATGAATTAAACTTGGAAAAAAATAGATTAACAGCCAGCATCCTTGATCGACTAGATATTCCAGGTCTGCGCATATTGCGCATTTCACACAACAATTTCAGCCTCATTAGTTCCGAGTCTCTAGATGGTCTTCCTTCACTCCAAGTATTGTCAATGGAATTTTCCCATATACGCACCTTGCCGATGGATGTATTTTCGCGTAAAAAGTATCTTGAAAAAATATTTTTGAGCGGAAATTTATTAACAACCTTGCCAGCTACGCTCTTCTTTGATTTAGAATCTTTAAAGGAAATTAAGCTCGATGGCAATCAATTCCAGGACATACCTTACGAGGTGTTCATCAATACGTCATCCGTTGAAACTCTATCACTAGCTTTCAATAGCATTTTACACGTCGACATGTCTAGATTACATGGACTGACAAATCTACGAGAACTGGATCTAAGGCATAATCATATAATGACACTGTCGGGCTTTGCATCAGTTAAACTCGCTAAAATAAGGTCTGTTGATCTCAGCTATAATCACCTCGCAGCTCTTCCTCCCGATTTCTTCATTTACTCGACTCTTCTGAAGAAAGTCGAACTTTCTGGTAACAAATTGCGCCAAATTCCAACTGCTGCTCTTTCTACTCAGAATCTACCCAACTTAAACGAATTGAATATAACAGCTAATCCTCTAGTACGAGTGTATGAAATTTTTTCCAATGCCAAACATCCAAGTCTGCAAGAAATCCACATCACTCACACTAATCTAACGATTATTACAAGTCAAGACTTCCAAGCGTTTCCGGAATTGCTCCACTTATTCATGAGTAGTAACTCAATATTTCGAATATCTCCAGGTGCTTTTCGGCATCTATCGAAACTTGTCACTCTGGATCTTGGCTCTAACGAAGTTGAATTCCTACCGCAGGAACGGCTAACTGGTCTCAAGCAATTGAAACTTTTAAATTTAACACACAATCGACTTAAAGAGCTGGAGGACTTTACATCTGATCTCAAAGCATTAGAAATACTTGATTTGTCATTCAATCAAATTAATCGTATCGGTAGTAAAACCTTAGAACATTTGGGAAATCTTGTGGAACTTAACTTGTTTGGTAACTGGATCTCATCGATAGCCACAGATGGTTTTATAGCTTTGAAACAATTACACACTCTAGACATCAGACAAAATTATCTGGAAAGGTTTCCACTCCACGCTATCAAACCACTGGAAGCACACCTTCGTAAACTGCATGCCGAAGGTAAATATATTTTTTACATTCTTTCATCTTCCATTTTAATTGGTGAAAAAATATGATGACTCTGAATTCAATAGGTAGTAATTTTTATTAATTTTGAACACTGGTCTCGTCAGACTAGTACCTACAAGATCTAATCCGGACTAAATTGTCCGAGAGATTAATCATTTAATTTAAAGTTCTTCAAACAATATTTTAATTTTGGAATAGTTCAGTAAAGTAAAGATAGATAAATAAAATAATAATAATAGCTAAAGTAAAGATAGATTAGTAAAATGTTTGAAGTCGAGGATTCTTAAATAATTGTTTTATGAATAAATCATCTATTTAATGCACTACCTATTGTCCCAAAATGCGACAATGTTATAGTGTTGCTGATAATCATGGTTTATCTTGTGCAGGAAATCCTCTTACTTGCGATTGCCAGTCGCAAGATATCTGGGAATGGCTGCGTAATCATCGGAAGCTCTTAGGCTCCCCGCGAAAACGAAAGCTAAATTTTGGCTTACCATCTCCTGACACAGAAGAAGTGGGTTTATTGCGCTGCGAAAGTCCATCTGAGGTTCATGGCATGGTCTTTATCGATCTCGCGCCGATCACCTTCTGCCCTGATCCGCTTGTAACTTACATGGAAGTGGAAGATGTTCAAACATATTCCGTCCTCATATCGTGGCAGGGCAATAAACGTGTCGGATTAAGTGGATATAAAATTGCTTACCACACATTAAATAACCCTGAGGAGGTATACACATTTTTATTAAAATTTTATTTTCCTAACGAAGGCTCACTTTTCCGTATAATTTACTCATTATTAAAGATCAATCAAAAAAAAATGATATTAATATAGATTTATTAAACAATATTTCACCAAGTTCATTTTTTATTCTGCTGACAGTTACCCTGGTAGAGAATTAACCAGTTGGGCTATTTAACGTTTATTTAAATGGAGGGGTATTTAGCTAAAATTGATGTCTAAATTACACTGAAATATTTATGAGCAAACAATATTTAATTATTTGATAATGACAAAAAATAATAGCAATTTGTCGCTTTCAACTACAAAACAAGCTAAGAATTGGTTAAAAACTGCTTAACGTTTCTACCATGGTAGTGTTTTAATTTATTTTTGTCACATTCATAATCCTCAGATAAATAAGAGTATTGATCATTATTGACTGATACTTATATGTAATCGAAAAGTTGGCAGAAATAAATTATTATTTTAACAGCAGAGATTAGGATATTATTCTACATATTTATAATATTAGTAAGATATATTATGTAAAAGAATTAAGGTACATTTAACAATGATAATATAATAAAACATTATTTATTAGAAAATTTTTAAAATAAAATAAATTTCAAATGTTGTACTTATATGTTAAATACATTGTACTTAAATATTTATAGTCAATTAATATACAAATGTTAATACATTGAAATAACATTTTTAATCATATATTATTTGGAAGACACTTTAAGTGTTCTTATAATTTTTCGTTATATTAGTTTTCTTTTCAAACTTATCTCCCCCTTCGGCAAACTGAAATAAATAAAATTATATGACTTTAAAATAAATCTAAAATCTTTTACGCACCACCTTTCCACAGATACTGTCAAAAATAGCGGAACCTACCGATCGGAACTTTACCTTAGAAAACTTGATTCCCAACACTCGATATAAAATATGCGTGATAGGTCAGGGTGAGTGGTCCGACTCGGAACCTGTAGAAACCAACGAGCTTTTACCCTCTCCCGAGGAGTTGCAACAACAGCAGCAGGACAAGCCACAAGAGGTGCAACTGCAGCAACAAGAGGAGCAGCTGCAGACGACGGAAATGACCGCAGTGGACACTCCTAAATCATTGTTGACACCTAATTCGGCGATAAGCCGCTGCATCGAGATTCTGACCCTTGAAATGCCAGACGCTATTGCAAGCAGCGACGGATCTACCAAAAAGCTGAACGACACTGCCGATGCCGTTGAAGAAAGTGTTCTGACTAGGAGGTTGGGGCTCATTATTGGATTTTGCCTGGGATCTGTCGTTTTTCTTCTGTTGGTCTCCATACTCGGATATTTAAAGGTTAGTTGGAATATTTATTAAAATGTAATTAATTAAGTACGTGCATACGCAAGGAACCTTTTATAATACTTATAGTAACATTTTGGATCATCCTAACTTGACGTTCTAAATAAATTATTTAGATACTTATAAATAAATATAGTGATATTCAATCTCAGAATTGGCTGAAACCAAGCACATAGCAGATATTCTTTAGCAAACCCTTTTACCTTTATTCATAGCACGTAGTCTTATGAATACACTGAGAAAAAAATTTGATTGAATCAATAGAATTTTACTATTAACTATTCACAACTAAAATGAATTCGTAGGATGAACACAATTAATCCTTCTACACAGGCCTGTTGTTTTAACAGGCTAAAATCCAATGGAAATAAATTTCTTCGAATTTCTGAATTATATTTTACAGCCTAATTTTTACATTGAAACTTATATTCTACATTCATAATTATTTTTTTTACATTTTTAAAACACTTTCAAACACTTTCGCATAGACGGAAGTAATGCTCACTTTACATTGTGTTCGCAGTAAACTTTATTGAGACGCTGTTCTTATATATGCAACCGATGTGGTCTTATATACTGATCAATACAAAACTTTGCCACTTGCAGGTGTTCAGCCACCTATCGATTTTCGCAACAGTCGTGCAAAAGCTTGTCGTTTTGAACGCTCTCTTGTTTAGTCACGTGGTGTAAAAATGTAAAAATAAATAATGTTTACGTTTTTACTGACCCTCGCAGCCTTTTGCGTCCACCATAATATATGCGAAACAAAAAATTATGTTATTAGAAATGTTCTGCTTAAGTCAAACAACTTTTTTATGGACTTAATTTTTTTTATTATTATTTTAATAAATATTTCTTTGAATGTATAGTTTACTGTTTTAATTATTTGATGTTCTATTTAATTTGTTAAAACAAGTTCTTTTATTTTAAAAATTTACCAATTATTGATTTAAAGTAAAATCTGCTTATTTCAATGGTGTGACTACTATTTCAAACTGCGTACTGTTAAATTAATAGTATATTCAATCATGCACATTTAACAGTACAGATTTTATTAAATCAATGCCAGTATCATTGAATTATTAGAATATCAGTTAACTCAACTAAATTTTGTTCTCAGTGTGAAATATTCGTATATTATGTTGCATGAAAATTAATGTTCACTTGAGTAGTATAATTCGAGAATAGTCAGACATTGACTTAAATTCGATTCGATCCTAAATTGATAAAATAACAATGCAACTCGATTATGCATAGCTTTATTTAACTCCATTGTACTAGATTAACCTTATTAAATACCGTGGTAGCAAGTTTCCGATAAATTCTAGCCAGAATTCTAGATTCCAGATAGATCCGCTAGATAGAATCTATCTAGAAT
>JAWWEO010019961.1:0-11761 GCA_035582975.1 Ormyrus labotus | reverse complement strand
ACTACACTACACTTGACACTGGCGATGGTCCCTGATCCAGCAGAAGTAGACGCCTTGCTCCTTCCCTGGACATCTAGAAGCTGGGGGCGGATCCTCAGCTGGCGCAGGCACCTATTCTCCCTCAGTAAAGTGCCTATGGCCCTGTAAACAGATAGAAAAAAGCCCTGAAGCAACCCTAGTGAAGTATCAGCAATTAGAATTGGACTTACCTGCTGTTCCTGAAGATCTCAGCCGCTGAAGAAATCCTGAGTGAGCATGAGAAAGAGATCACCTTACAAGGCTATTACACAGAACCTGAAGTTTTAGCTGCAGCTCATCACATCACAGGCTGAGCAGAACAGGATGACAGTTTGGATAAGACACTCATTGAAGAAGAGGTAGAGCCTGAAGACTGGGCTGAAGTCCACCGCCTCCGTAGCTGAAAGGAAGCCTAGAAACTTTAGTGAGGAGGTTATGCTCACATGCATACAACCTGCAAGTCATGAAGGCTGTGACGACTCCTGCTGTCGACAAAGTTGGAGTCCTCGGGCGAGCACCATCACCAACAACACCAGCTGTTGACATAAACTCACGCGAAGAGGAGCACAACACAACGGCCGTCGAACACAGAGCTGAGGGAGCGCAGAATGCGCATGTGCGCGACTGTCATATAAATACATAAATATTATATATAAAATTCAACTGATCTCGCGAATGTTTGATTAAAAAAGAAAACCTTTCCCTAGTAACTAAGAAAAATACGGTTATAAAATGGCGCCGCCAACGTGGGGCCAGGCGACAAAAATTTTCGTCATATCATTTCGTGTTTAATCGTGTATAATATTTTAAAATTGTAAACAAGCTCTTTACCGTCGGAAAAGCTTTTTATCGTATTTGTTAAATTTTTCTGAGCCATAAAAATGCTCATATCGCATCGAAAAAGTTAGTGTCGTTCGAAAAAGTGAAAATTCAATTTCTCCACGTGGTGAAGCAACGACCATTTTCATTACGTAACAAGTCGTTCGCGTGGCGCGAGAGAGGCTCTCTCGACGCCATCTTAATCACCGAACGCGCAAGGCGGTAAGCCACGCCTTCGGCTTAAGAAATAACTTTATTATTAGAGGTGATCAAATAATCGCCTCAAAAATCTTTGTAACATTTTTTTTGGTATAATATGAGTTTATATTTGTGATTTAAGCATTGCTTTAATTTTTTTTTCTTTTCTTTTTTGTCCCTGTAGCTAGTTATGTTGAGTGTGTGTCGAGCACGTGGTGGCTAAAAACTTTCAAAAATTTTTAACAGCCATGAAACGAACTAATTTGAGAAAATTTCAACAGAAATAAATAAAGGAAGATCCAATTTAATTTTTGAGATGGTTTTTAAACTTTTTTTTTTATATAAAATTTTCGAGAAAAATCAGTTTTAAAAATGTATTTTTAAACGTTGACAAAAATTATAAATGAAATCTTTTTTGATTATATTATTGAATAAATAGCTTCTTTAGGAGTTAAAGTTTATTGGAAAATTGTTTTTAGAATTTTAAAAGTAATAATTATTGCAAAATTAATGAAATTAAAAACTTACAATTTTTTTTTCTTTTTTGTATCGTAAAATCAGTTTAAAACCAAAATTAATAAAAATTTGTAACGAAGGTATTGCTACCTGTCAGGTAGCACTAGCTTCGTTACGTATAGGTAACACGCGCAGCGAAACTAGCGAGGTGAGTGAGCCGCGGAGCTCCCCCTCTCCCGCGAGCGATCGTTGCTAGGGGCAACGCGCGCTAGCCTGCGCGCGACACTCGTTTCACTTTCCTCACTTTCCTCACTTTCCCTACTTTTCTCCCGGCTCTCCAGGGGTATAAATAATCGGCGCTTGGCTGCCGATTTGTAGTTCACTTGGCGAACTGAGCCAAGCCTTTCCTAAAGGACTGATTAACGCGTGGCCTGAACGCAAATGGTTAATCAGTTGAACTACCACCCTAGCCCCTAGACACTAGTCGAAGTTACGTTCTTAGATTCCGATCCGCGGCTAGCACGTATAAGTTACGAATAAGCGATATTGTTAACGCCGTCTTTTGTTTTAGTTTTGTTACGGAACGTATCGTAGCTCCGCGTGAGAAAACAACTTTATTAAATCTTATATTCTTTTGTTATTATTTTTTTTGTTATTTTTATTATTTAATAAATTTTGTTAAAACTATTCCTATGACTGAGTTGCAAAATTATCCATTTAACCTCCAATCCTACCAATGTTCTTTATTGTAAGACAATATCTGTAACCATTTACAAGCGGTAGCGTAATGATGTCTAAATGTACGTCCGTGAAACGATGATCGGGCACATCGATGTGTTTTGGTTTTGCTCTATTATGCCGTTGGGTCTTAGCTCGTTGACAATCGTGGCACTCACGTAACTATTGGCGTGCGTCCTTCTTTAGGGAAGGCCAGATGAATTTGGCTTGCAACTGACGGGTAGTGGCTCTAGCGCTAGGATGCCCCATGCCGTGCGTGATAGTGAAGGCTGTGCCTCGAAGACTTTTTGGCAGATAAGGTCTCACGATTCCGGCCGAGACATCACACCAGATCTGTTTGCCTTCAATGTCTAAAAGCTGTAGATTTAAAGATGACTTACTTCTGAGATGTTGAAGACGAGAAGTTCTTCGTCGTTTTCTTGTGCAGATTGTATCGTTGTTGCATCTAAAATTGTTGGCATAGTAATTGCTTGAATTCGCGACAGCGCGTCTGCGACCGTATTTTCTTCTCCTTTTAGATAGGTGATTTCGGTGGACAATTATGAGATAAAATCTAGCTGTATTCGTTGACGAGGTGATGCTTTTTCGGAGTTCTGATGAAATACGAAGGTCAAAGACCGATGATCGGTCTTGATGATGAAATGTCTACCTTCAAGGATGTGCCGGAAAAACTTGATAGCACCAAAAATAGCGAGGAGCTCTCTGTCATAGGTGCTATAATTTTTTTCTGCTCCGGATAGCTTTCTTGAGAAAAAACCTATGGGCTTGCTCAGTCCATCCTCTTCTTGCTCAAGCGACGCGCCGATGGCGCTGTCTGAGGCGTCCGAAGTGAGAATTAATGGTAGTGACGATGACAGGTAAGAGTTGCGCGTAGCGTTGGGGATACTTTGATTTGCGGCGAGAAAAGCGCTCTCGGCCTCTTCTGTCCAGCTGATTTTACGCTTATCCTTTTTTCAAACGTCCTTAAGGTAGTTGCTGAGAGGGGCCTGCAACTTAGACGCTTTGGGTGTACACCTGTAGTAGTTTATGATTCCTAGGAAGCTACGAAGGTCAGAGATTGTCTCGGGTTTTGGGTACGAGACGATTGCTTGTACGCGTTCTGCGGGTGGTTGAAATCCTTCCGAATTTATGTGGTAGCCGAGGAAAATGAGTTCTTCATTTCCGAACTGGCACTTTCCTAGATTGATGGTGAGATTGTTGTCGTGCAGAATCTTGAAAATGGTTTCGAGGTGTTCTTGATGCTCGATGTTATTGTTTGACATAATCAACAAATCATCCAGATAGCAAATTACGAAATCTAAACCACATAAGTTGTCCATAACTCTTTGAAAAGTTTACGCTGCGTTCTTCAGACCGGCTGCATGCGCAAAAACTCGAATAGCCCGAATGGCGTAATTATTGCGGTTTTCTGAATGTCATCTGGTGCGACTGGTACTTGATAGTACGCTTTTTGTAGATCAAGTTTAGAAAAAATTTTCTTGCCGTGTAGACGTTGAACTAAATCTTCGATGTGAGGTAGCGGGTAGCGATCGTGTGTTGTCTGTTTATTTAATCTGCGGTAGTCACCCGTCGCTCGCCATCCACCTGTCTTCTTCTGGACCATGTGGAGCGGACTGGCCCAGGCGCTGTTGGAGAGGCGTACGATGCCATAGTGTAACAGTAGATCGAATTCTTCTTTTGCTGCTTGTAGTTTTTCTCCGGTCAGATACCTTGGGCGAACCGCTACTGGTGGACCTTGAGTAATGATATGGTGTTCAGAAGAGCACGTGGCACGGTTCGAGCTTACCAAACTGGGTTTCGTTATGTCCGCATATTTTGGCAGGAGCTGCTCGTAATTCGCAGTCTCCGTGGTTGTTGGTCGGTTTTTGTGCAGATTGTAGAAACGCCGTGCAGCGGTGCCTGTTGCAGAAGTCCTTCGTCTGTTAACGACGTTTGAGCCAGAAAGTCGACTACTATGATTGCCGTCTGCACATCAGCCACGACGAACGGCCACTGCAGGGCTCGACGCAAGGCGAGGTTGATTGTCAGTAGCCTGGCTCGATATGTGGCTATCGGTGTTCCGTTTGCAGCCTACAACTTTAGTGCGGCTGGCTTCGGATTGTGTCTGACAGCGGTCCTGGGAATTAAAGACATAATTGAGACAGAGTCGACTAAAAATTTCATGTCGGTGCTTCTATCAAAAACGTGTAATCGGCGTTCGATAGCTAAAGCTGGACTGCCGCCAGCCGCCTGTACCGCTGGCAGCGCAGTCAGTTTTCCGTCGACTGATTTGAATGTAATTTCTTAAATGAACACGGTGCCAAACAACGCTGGGTAGCCGAACCGAATTTGTTATGATAAAAGCAATAACCGTTACGCGGCGCGGGAGAATAGTTTCGCTGCCTCTTGCACGAACGGTCGAAATTGTTATTGTTTACGTTATTGTTATTGTCGCTAATCCGTCTCAATAACAATTGATTCGAATTTAAAAGTTCTCGATTTAATGAAATTAGATGTGCGAGGGTCGCTTGTAGCTCGACGATTGCACTGCTTGTAGATGAGGTAGCTGCTACACCCTGGTGATTGCTGATCGGAGTGCTTTCGGTGGCCCAAATTACTGGTTGATGCGGTGTGCCGACGAGCCCGTCCACTGCGGTTACCATTTCCTCCAGAGTCGGCGCTCTGAAAATCTTCAAAATGTTGCGAACGTTCTCCGGCAAGCATGCGAGCCAGTGCACGCGTAAGACGTCCTCTGATGCTTTGCCTCCAGCTAACTTATGCATTTCACGCAAGAGCTGAGACGGTTTTCTGCTGCCGAGTTGCAGCTCATTCAGGACTTTCTCTAGTTGTCGATCGGGCGTTTCTGAAAACCGTGAAATAATATTTTCTTTTAGATTTTGATATTTTTTGGTTTCCGGTGGATTCTGTAAAAGATCCGAAAGCTCTTCCATTGCGTCGGAGTCGAGGGCTGAGACGACTAAGTGGTATTTGGTCTCGTCTAGCCGTATGCGCTGCGTACTGAATAGCGACTCAATTTGTAAAAACCAGAGCTTAGGCTGCGCTTTCCATAAGGGTGGTAGTCTACATGCGCTACCTGTTGCTGATACCTGCATATTATTTGTACCGTCGCCGTTTCCTGCTCTATTTTGGTCGATCGGATTGTCGTTAGTCATTATTGGAGCTGCTGGTATTAGTAACAAACTACATGGGTTTGCTGTAGACTCTTTACTTGGTGGAAAGAAGCGTTGATTACTCGCGTCCAGCGGAAGCTCCAAGTCGTTGCTTAGCACCGGGCTGCTTCGCGCGTCGATGTAGTCTGGACTAAAGTGATCGTCTGGTAATTCGCTGTCCTGAGCCTGTTGCTGGGACGCTTCGATATTGTGATTACGAGGCGGAGATCGAAACATAGAGACTTGTCGATTCGTCCTTCGCAGTTTTGGATTTTCGGATTCGAACTCGGCGACGGTTGCGGTTTTCAAAATTTAAGTACGCCTGTTTACGGGTCGATTGGCTCTCTCGGTGAGACTTTACAGATTTGGTTTGTTTGTATTTCGGTATACATTTGTGTAGCTAAGTCTCGTGTTTATTTGATCGGTCGACCTTGAACGAAATTATCGCAACGGTTTATAATTTTCACTCGCGTCGTTTCTCCATGCCGGTCTAATTTGATGGTCACAATTTACAGAAAATTACGTTCGCGGGATCACCAGTTGTAGATGGCTCGGGTACCACTACATTAAATGCTGTGCCTCCAAATACGGAAGCGAGTGACTCGGACATGGGGAAAGGACCGAGGGAATGAGCGCCGGATATAAAGTAACACATTGATTCATTTTACACTGGCCCGTTTATTATAAAATTTAATTGCTTAACACTAATACAATAAATATCACTACGCACTTAAAACTAACATAATAAATTATTAAGAATAGGTCAGAAACGATAAAACGACACGTGTCGCTCGCCAGAGCTGTGGCGGAGCGGTAGAGGTTTGTGCGCGCGTTTATCATCGGAGAGCCTTGCCTAACGACCCGGTTTGGAATGCATCCCGAACGCGATTGTGTAGATCTCGCGCGGGCACAACACTTGCTTCCGGGGACGACGGCGTCCCGTCGGTGTTGCCGGTGGTATTGAGCTTTGACGTGGGGCGACAGGTGTCGCCACATTTCTTCCTTTTTCTTTGATCTGGGTGAAAAACTTTGGCTTTAAAAATAGTTTTTTTTTTGCTTTTGCTTGTCAAAATTTGTTTTTGCTTTTTGCTTTTGGCAGGTCACTGGTTTCTTAGAAATAGAAATTTTCTTTTCACACTAACTCTAGAGATTTTGGATATTATAAATTGTGAGCTGTAATTATGGTAGCTAATCCCCTACCTAGTAATAGTATCGTACCCATAAGAACCGTCGTTTAATGATTAATTGAATAATACAAAATAACATCAAGCAGTCGACTGGCTTTGCCTCCTCCTTCGATGACCAACCAAGTTTTCCCTTTGCATGATAAGCAAACTTAGAATCGAACCTCGCAAATAATCATTAGGCGACGATGATAGATTTAGATAATCCTCGAATTCAATCGGTAGTAGCTGCAAAGTTTAAAGTAATTTTCGTTGTATCGCGTGTTCATCGGAAACACACGCGCTTTCGTGACGATTAATTCGAGAAGAAAAAGGTAGGCGGACCGATCGGAATTGTTTCGGTTTCGTAAATAAAAGGGCATGAACAGGAACAGAGTCACCGAAACACGTCTGATTGCATCGGCTTGTAAATATTTTGTATAGTTAGTGTTAATCTTGAGAAACTTGGTCTCGGTTTCGACTTTTCGACAAATCAATCATTCGAACTTTAGAATTTTCCGATCGGTATTTTGAAAATTTTAGTAAAATCTTGAACTGAATTAATTAATCTCATACTTTTTATCGTTTACAAAATTCGGTTGCAAAATTAAAATATTATTAATATCAGAAATTTAGTCGAATATCGTAACACTCCAAACGTTAGTATCAATGTCATTATCCATCGCAACATCAATCGTAATGGTATTCGTAGGAAAAATCGCTACTCGAGCGATCATTCCAAATTCGTATCGAAGCTAGTGGAAGAAACTTTGCTATTCGAGCAATACTCCCAACTTCGAACCTCGTAGGAAGCGTTGCAACTCGTAATAATTCCAAATTCGTAGGAACCATTACAACTCGTGTAATGATTCCAATCTCGTATCTCGTAGGAAATGTTATCACTCGAATAATATTTCCAACCTCGAAGTCATCGGGTGGAGCAGTCTCTGCTGCAGGATGTATCGTGAATTCTGCATAGTCGCAGAGCCTAGAACTGCACATTCACACCACGAAATGACACCCTCGTATTAGTATTAATCTAACCAATCGATTGTTGCTAACGACATACACTGACACGCGGAGTTGACTGGCTTTTGCCTCCTCCTTTGAATACCTAGTCGGTACCCTTACCTCTTACCCTCCGAAACCCTCCAAAATCTCATCGGGAGAGCTTTAGTCTCGTGAGGGGGGGAGTAACTCAATATGTGAAACCTCGTTTTAGTGTCTTAAAAATCGTAGAAATTTCGCAGAAATTTAAAATTTTTTTTTCCTTTAGTGATGGAAAACTTAGTGAATACTATAATCGGTAACAAAATGGTAGAAAAATAAAATCGAAATCTCTTTCGTAATAGTTGAAAAAATTGTTTTTGAAAAACTTAGAAATTGAGTTTTTAGTAAAAGATTGATGATTTGAATTTGTCGAAAAATTGAAAAATTTATTGTCGTAGACTCGTAACCGAATTAAAATTTTTTTTTAGTTTTTTTTTGGAAATTAATCGAAAATCGATTACATTTCTTTATCGCAATAACTCGTAAATAGAAACCTAATCGTACCGAATCGAACTCAACCATGAGGGTGTCAAAATAGCCTCTCGACTTTCCTTAACATCGAATCGAATTTGTCTCTTCCCGACTCTTAGTTGTAATCCTCTACTAAAATCGGCACGGACTGATTTCGTTGAACTCTAGTCTCGTACAGCAGGTAGTACTGCCGAATCAACAATCATCGCGTTAATAAAATTTCGGGTCGTACGGTAAACAATTGCCTCGTAGAAACTATCAGATCAATTCAAATCAACCTCTCGTATTTTGGCGTTATCTCATTCGTATTATCGTAGTAAGCACTCAGTCCGCTCGTAAAATTAAAAAGGAAGTCTAAAGAAAGAGGCGGCACACTGGTTGAAATTCATTAGTACCTTTGGAACGACACATAACCCATATAAATAGTAATCCCCTCCTACCGAGTTGCAAAATGACATAGTTGTAAGTACCGAGTCACTCGGTGATAAGTCCCATAGGAATCCTTTAGTGAGTTTTTGAAAAATCCAAAGAATAGTCTAATTAGACAGATCCTTAGAAACTCGTGTTATCCCCGAATCAACAAATTGGTGTTGAAATCGGATCGTACAGCATCTATTGCTCATCGAATATTTTGGAACTAATCCTGGTTAAACTGTACAGGATTGTACAGTGTAATAGAATTTAAACAATTCGCGAACACTTGTCTAGATTCGCTAATTCCCTCCTTGTAAATAAACCTCGATAGTAGCTCCTTAGAAACCACAGGTTAGTTCCAAAGCATACCGCGAAACTCTCTTGGTAATCATCGAATCAGATATTAGAATAATATCAGGACAGAAAAAAAATGTTGCAAAGAAAATCGTATCGGAATATCGCGTTATTTCTTTTCTTTTCTAGTAGTCGCATTATACTTATAAAATTTATTAATAATAATAATAATAATAATAATAGTTTTATTTAACCTTAGTTATATATACATTTATTTCCATTTGCTTCATTCTGTTTCACTTGTGTGTGTTTGTGTGTGTATGTGAGCGTGTGATTGTAGTTTGTGTGTTCTGGCTGTCTTTATATTTATTCTGCGCTGCCTCTACTGCTTTTGGCTTTTCTTTCCTCCGCTTCTCTCTTCTCTCCACTCTCTGATTTTCCATCCTTGTCCCTCTTCTCCTTCTTCCATTCTCTCGTCTTCCTTCTCTTCTCCTTCCTCTGTCCTTATATTTGGGTTATCAAAACCTGCCTCTCCCAATATCCTTCTCATCTCTCCCATTGCCTCGTATCTTGCCTTCCTTTTCTCTATCGACTTCCACTCCTCAATTCTTGCCAATCCCTTTCTTTCCCATTCCCCTCTCTTTCTCCAGATCTTTTCCTTTGCCTTGCGTCCTAGCACCACACTTTTGCTATATTTATACTTTCCCTTACCGGTTCCACCTTGCACTTTACCCCCACCTCTTCACTTATCCAGTCTTCTATCGGCATTCTCATGCATTAATTCACTCCTCTTTTTAAGATCAGCACTTTCCTCTTATATTTTGCCACCACGTCCTCTTCTTCCTTCTCCTCTTCTCTTTTTTCTTCTTTATTCTTTTCTCTTTTGTTTCTCTTTTCTTTCCATCTTCCTTCTCCTTCCTCATCCCAGTCCAAGCTGCTTTCTTTTTCGCTGTCTGTTTCTCACTGTCTTTTCCGTCCTCCTTTCTCCTTTTCTAGCTCTGTCACTCTCTCTTCTAGATCCTTGCTTTTCTTCTCTAACTCCTTAATCTTCTTCTCTAATCTGTTCTTATTTCTTTGCTCTTCCACAGCCCACTCCTTTTCTCTTTCCGTCCAAATCCTTTTCTCTCTTTCCCATCCTTCTTTCAACTTCTCTATTTTTTCTTCTTGTTCCCTCATTTTCTTTCTGGTTTCCTTTACTTTTTCAAAAATTTCTTTTACTTTTCTCTCCATTTTCTGCCTTTTTTATTTCCCGCCCTCTCACTAACTTGATAACTTGCTGGCTTATTTGTTGTCGTCCGTTGTCGTTCTGCTATCGCTTGACTTTGCTCTTCGTGAACCCCGTGACTCTTCTTACCCTCTCCTTGCCTGTGTTTATGTATCTCGCCTCTGTTTTGCCTCAGCTTGTGTCCTTTCCACCTTTCCTTCACTTTTCGTATTTGCCTTTCATATTTTATTGCCTTTAATATTTTATTTTATGCGATTTCTCTTTCTGCCGTCCTCTTTTCCTCTTCTATTCTTTTCCTTCTCCATATTATTTCATTCAATCTATTTATACTCTTCCTATCTCCCTACAGTTGTATCTTCCAGTCTTCCTTTCTATTTCCTGTTATTTCGCATTCCGTTAAGACATGTCTCATTGTCTCTTCCTCTCTCCCACACAGTCTGCATTTCTTTTCCTCTTCTTTCCTCCAGCATTCATTCGCTCTTGCTTCATTTCCTATCCTGAATCTTCCTAAAATTTCCAACCCATTTCTTGAAGTTTTGATTTCTTCTTTATCATATACATTTCTGTTTTCTCTTAAGATTTCTTTGATTTCCTTGCTATATTTGGATTTCTCTATCTCCCTTTTTGTTTCGTCTTCCTCTGCTTTTCTAATTCTTTCTATCACGTCTTCTATTTCCACCGTCTCTTACCTCACTCTGTCGTTCCATACCTTCATTGACATACCTATTTTTTCCAATGTCTCTCTTTTTCCTTTCCTCTTGTTTTTTCTTTCCCCTTTTTTCCATTCCTCTTCTTCTTCTTTGCAAGCCTGTTCCCAGCAAGCTCTTTCTAGACTGCCTTCCTCCGCCCTGCTCATTTTTTCTTCAAATTTCATTGCTCTTTTGATTGTTTCTATTACTATTTTCTTTCTCTTTGTATCTCCTGTTATCGTGTGCCAAGGCGTGTTCCTGTTTAATCTCATTGTCCATCTAATGTACTTCATTTGCACCCCTTCTATTTCTTTCCATTCCTTCCATTCCCATTGTTCTGCTACATATGTTAGAATCCCTTTCACCATTACCTCAAACAGCCTCATTCTCAGTTTCCAACTATTTTTGAATTTCCTCTCAGCAATACTCCATATCCTACCTAGAACTCCATTCACTTTTCCTTTTAATTTTCTTATCTGATCTCCGTCCCCATTATTTCCTTTTAATGTGTATCCTAAGTAGTTAAATTCCTTCACTATCTCTATGTTCTCTCCGTTCCACTTGAACTCCACTTTCTTTTTTCTCCCTCCCGCTTTTCTGCAGATCATCATCTTCGTCTTCTTTACATTTAATTCTAATCCTTTTCCTTTTAGCCATTTTTTAAGTCTCTCTAGCATCTCTTTCATTATTTCCTCTTCTTCCGCTATCAGCACAATGTCGTCTGCATATGACAACGTTCTTATTCTCCAGTTTCCCATCTTTACTCCACTTCCTTGCACCTTCCTCATCTCTTCTTCTAAATCCGCAACTGCTATATTAAAAAGAGTTGGGCTTAGTGGGCATCCTTGCCTTACGCCTTCTCCTATTACGAATTCGTCTATTATTTTCCCGTTGATTTCTATCTTCGCTTTCGTTCCCTCAAATAGATCTCTTATCCTTTTGATCAGGTTCTTGTCCACGCCTTTTCTCTCCATTCTCTTCCATATTCTTTTTCTTTTCAGCTTGTCGAATGCTGCCTTCATATCCGCGAAGCATACTATAACCTTCCCTTTTTGTCTCTTTATACCCCTTCCTATT
>JAWWEO010019960.1:0-11764 GCA_035582975.1 Ormyrus labotus | reverse complement strand
TACAATATATACTTTTAAAATATGTAAAAAAAAAATTTTCGATTTTTTGAAATTTCTTAGGTATCATACCCCCTTAAGACTGTACTAAAGAACTTATGTAAATACGGAGGGAGAAAGTCTGCTCTTGTTTCCGGAATGTTTTTAATAATTTTCTGAAGTTACTTATTAATTTCAGGTGATTATATTAATATCGAAGAAATATAAAGTAATTTTACATTTTATCATTTCAGTTCAAAATATTTTTCAATTATTTCTATATTTATATGGATTTTAATTAATTTTTTCTTCTTTAATTCAAACTGATAAAAATTAAGAACTTAATATAATAATTCTTGCACAGGCAGAATTAAATGAATTCCATCGAAAATTAAGTGATATTTATTCTTTCAAATGGCTGGTTATTTAAAAAATATCATTTCATATAACAAATATTTAGTCTTTTAAAATAAAGGCTGGTCTCGAAAAGTGCTGGAGTATCAATTTCATCCTTTATTCTACCTTTGGCACCAACTTTTCTTTTTAAATAAAAGTCACATGATAAAAAGTGCTTATTTACTTTAAAAATGTATTCGATTTGAAATTATTTTTAAAAAATCATCCTCCTGAAAAAGTAATTTGGAAAAAAGTACGCCGCTAAATATTAGTAAAAGGTAACAATAAAGAGAGTCTTCGCGAAAGCACAGATTACACGTACATTAATCTTTTTAGTACGGTAGGTAACTAAAAGTGAACGAAGACCATGTATATATACATCCCGTTTTCAAAAAGTTACTGTTTTAAACAAGCACATACAAAGTTTGAAAAAAACTATGATTCGATAAATCCACATAATAATCATCACCTTAACTTTCCGAAAAGCCTCGTAAAAAGCAAAAAAAAAGGCCTGAGATGAGGCTCGCGTACTTGCATGAACCTAATTGTAAGTGAAACGGGCAACTACATTATCAACGAGTGCTCGCGAGTTTGGTCAGTTTGGCTCTGTTTTCTCCCTCTCTCTCTCTCTCCGGGGGGCCGGAAAAGCTATGACCCGCAAATTTCATTAACGCCTACCGCACCGAGACACCCGCTGTCCATAACTCAACCGCCCAATTGCGAGGGGCGCACTCGCCGTTATGGTCCCGCGTCTATGAAAGCGCGCCGCCACCGCGACCTGCAAAACGAGGAGGAAAAAAATTTAATGAATCGGTATACCCGCTGCCCGTTCGGCGATGAAGATTTTTTACGGGGTGTAAGGGCGCGATTGCTCGGGGGCTGCTTGGCTTCTTGTAAAGTGGGCGATGAATCGGGTGAGAGTTTGCAAGTGAGATTGCTGGTTGATTGTTTTCGTAATTGCATGAATTTTGATTTTGGGGAGGTTAGCTTGCGAACGTTGACAGACGTTTCTCACAAGTTGCAGAGTTAAAAATTATGGTTTATTTTTACGTGAGCTGTCGTTTGTTGAAAAATGAACGGAATGTTTTTTTTTCATTTTTTGAAAATAAAACGGAATGTGTTTTATACGTAAAAATTTATTTTTTTTTCCTTTATTCCTTTTCGCGATTGATTTATTTAACAGAGTAAATTCGTCAGAAAAAACTTTTTATTCCCGGAATTTTAATTTTTTCATAATGAAGTTCGATTGCCTGTATTTTCTCATGTAT
This sequence comes from Ormyrus labotus, assembly GCA_035582975.1. NCBI lineage: Eukaryota > Metazoa > Arthropoda > Insecta > Hymenoptera > Ormyridae > Ormyrus > Ormyrus labotus. The sequence goes on along the minus strand of JAWWEO010019960.1, from coordinate 10,124 downwards.
ATTCACGAATTTACTATTAAAAACTGGGTAAAAAGTAGAAGTTACGAAAATTTCGAGTTTGCATTTTAATTTATGCTAACGTGATATCGCGGTAATTCACACGTGCTATTCCTCATTCTATTTAAAAAGTCATAAATTTCCTTTTTCTTTTCGTCCGGATCGACGGGCTGAAAAACTGAGTGAACTCAAGACTTTTGATACTTTGTAATTAGCGATTTACATAATTCAGCTAATTGTTACAGTGACTTTTGATTATAAATTTATAAAAGGTATTTAAAGCGTTTATTTATTAATAAAATACATTAAAAGAATTAAAAGATAATGAACAAAAATACGCGATTTCAGAAAATACGTATATCCGACGCAATAAATATTTATATTTAAGTCCGAAACATTTTTCCGAGAACTAATTAACATTGCAAATGGGTTTATGATTCTTTATTCGATTTAAAGCAGAAAATACGGAGGCGGCCAGAGAAAGGCCAACTTTTTAACTGCGGCCTTTCGCATAAGAATGCAAACTATAAACTCGGGGAAACTCGTGCTTTTTCCACTCGTGCGCCGCCGCAAGAGAAAGAGAGAGAGAGAGAAAAAAAAGCAGTGGAGAAAAGATCTTTTTCTTCGCGCTCTATTGACAGACCGAAACGAATGGACTCTCATCAGTGGCGCTTAATGACTAGGAACTTTGGCGTTAAAAAATATCTCCTCGAGCGATTGCGATGACTCCTCAGTGCCTGCTGCGCAGTGAGAAAGCAAACGAAGTTAGGACGAATTGCAAGCTTTGATAGATCTTTGTGCTGTACGAATACATTTTTTATTTTAGACGGTATACAGATCTAATATTTGAAAAACAAAATTTTTTTCTACATGCATATAACTCGGCTTTTTAAAGATAAAAATAGTCCCACGTGACTATTTCTAGCAAGTAGCAGAGGTAATATTTTTCGACGTGCAGGAAAAAAATCAAAAAAATCCTCTGGTCGCCGACAAATTTTCGCTTTCAGTCTTGCGCGCTGAGAAAAAGCCTGTTCTCGGGGGAAAAAAAAAGTAGTCGCCGACGAAAAAGCTGTAAAAATTACAAAAAAGGAGGGCGAAAGGCTATCGACATGCTATGTAGTGTTTATAGCCGCTTCGTTGTACACATGAATCTGAAATTTGCAACGACATGACGTGGGAGGTTTCAGCGAAAAAGTGTATCATCGAAAAAGCACTTTTTTATAGAAAAAATATGTTTCAGGTAGAAGTCGTCAATTTTTGTTTCTTAAAAGCAATCGCAATTTTTGAATGTAAATTAGACATTAATAATTTAAGGTAAGTTTAATTATTGCTCTTGAGCTTTTCTTTGCAGCTGAAAGAAAGTGCCGGGTAACAAAGCTGCAATGAATGATTAGTAAATGCTAACAGCCGGACGTTCCACTTCTTTTATGAGCGCAACATTTTTTTTCAAGTCATTCATTTTCTAGTCGACCTAGCAGGGATAAATAGCCAACTGGTAGTTCTAACTTAACCCTGCTTCAGTCTGCTTTATGGGACACCTGATTTGCACTGAACTAGCATCGTATATTTTTTGATCCTGTTAAGTAGCCGCTGCATGCAAGCTAATTTTTAAATGAAAAACGAGTGCCTTTTAATTTAAAAATGAGTGATTTTTTATTCTATGCTCCGAATTATTATCATCGCTGAACAATTAAGTTATTTAATGCAAGTAAATAAAAAAGCATAAAAATATTGTAAATTGCTCTTATTGAATTGAATGAATATAATATACAATTATATTCAAATGAAATTAAAGACGATAACTGTACTCGAAGTTAATGATTTTTTATTCGACGAAATAATAAGCACCAAACATTTCTGGTTGATAACAAGCAAACATTCCGATGAAAATGAAAACAGACTCATAAATCTGAATCGACGCAATTATTGGTCATTAAACTCGGCAGAAAAAACTAATCCCCTCCCAAAGCCAGGCTTGCTCTTCGCACCTGAGTAGAATCTATGCAACGTCGCAGGGCTAAATCCGCAATTTCGCGTGGCGAAGATGACGCACATATTGTGAATTCGAATGAAAAAACATCGACGCGCCTCCCGGATGCAGCGAGCCTCTTTATTATTCATGAAACGAGAGGGGCTTCGAGCCTCTACGGCGCGCCGTTATGCGAGGGAGGCCGATACCTTTTTTTTTTTCCCCGATCGTCTTTTTGGCGCCTCTTCGGAGAAGGCTGTGATTAGTGGCGATCGAAGCCGGGGAGGAGGACTTGAGGCGCTGGGTAAATGTTTTGACGCCGAGATCGCTTTTAAGGCTGAGGAGGTTCAAAAGTATGTTTTCTTTAATGGCGAGTTTCGAGAGAAATTTAATAGAAATTTTTGTTTTTTGTTAAGAAATAACCGGTGGATTTTGCGAAAATAAGCGACTTTTTTTGAAGCAATTTGAACGTGACAGATGAAAATATCTTATCATTTATGAAAGATGAATTTAAATGGCGAGTAAGCAAGTATTATAATTTTGTAATTTAAGTTATTCTTTATTACAAAAATTAATTTTTCTTTCCTTGCTCGGTCTTTATTAATTTAATTAATTAATTCGCGGCTCGTAACAAAAAATAAAAAGCAGCATAATTTTTCAACGCTATCTCGGTCTTTTAATAAAATAAAACGAATATCGATGAAAAGCTGTTAAGAATAATACAGAAAATGCATAATATAGCCCTTCATTAAACGCGAATATCGAATTCTTTTTAGCAGTTGTTAATAATAAACAGAAGCGTGAGTCGCATTCTACTGATTAAAATGTAGAAAGACGAAAATACCTGGCCGAGATTTAACGTTTCTTTTTTCTTAAGTTCGGTTGACCGTTCGTTGACTCGTATCACTTGTCGTTCCGCATTAAGTAAGAAACCCTTAGGGCGTGCTTTATTTTTATGAGAAATTCATGCAAAGCATAGGTTTTTTTTCTCTCTCGAATTTTCTAGTATATAAGGTATTTTTAGTCTGAATTGATTTATACACCACTCGACTGTTACGATAATTTTGCGCTGAACCGAAGCTCTTGCGAAATAAATGTAAATCATCCAATAACTCTTTTTTTAAACGCAGCGGATTTTTCAAACCGACTTCTTCATTACTTTAAATTATCGTTATTTCATTTTCTAAAGTTATCTTTGCATCGATTTTTACGTTCAATTAAAAGAACACAAAATACATCGCGTGCTTAATTGATTTAACGCGTGAAATGCAGGTGAAACAACAAGAGTCCCGAATCGATCAATCTCACTATCTGTCCGTCGATCGTCCCGACTCTTCAAAAAGAAGGGCACGAGGAATGCGATAAAAAAAAAAAGAAAGAAAGGAGGCAGAGGCGAACAAATTAAAACGCGAAACGGGAGCTGCTCAATCGCTCTAAAAGGCCAGACGCAACGATTCGGCTTTATTTCCGACGTCACGGCTGCCGCTTATTCTTATCTCCGGCGGCATCGTCGGCGCTCCTTTTGTGCGGCTCGGGAAAAAAAGGGGGAAAGAAGAAAACGCCTCGTATACACGGGGCAAGGAAAAGGAAAAGGCACAAAGCCCGCAGCGCTGACAATGCCGGTGCGTGCGAGCGACGCGCGACACTTTTTAATAAGTCAAAGCCGTCTCCCTCCCCCCCCCCTCTTTCTCTCTCGTTTTCTGATATTGGGTTCTTGGGAAAAAGGAATTTATTTGCCTTTTCGATTGTAAAAATTGTGAGTATAACGGATTTGATTTGCTTTGCGATGTTTGATTTCTGACAATATATTCTCTGTGCGATTTTTATACTGGGAATTTGTACGTGGCGCTTTAAAATGAAAAATGAGATTTTTATGCTGCTTACTCGCTTATTACAGAGTCTTGTTGCATTAATAATTGGATTTTCGTAATTACGAAACGACGCTTATTGATTTAATAAATATTTATATGATATGGTTCGTTCAAGATACAACAATACTTTTTAAAATTTGTTTTTTAAAGTCCTTTCAGTCAGATATTTTTTTATTATACAATCTGCAAAGTTTGAAATTAATTACATTGAAATTTTTACTGTGACAAAATTCCAACATCTTTTTTGAAAAAGAAATAATTTTTAAATTGCTCGCATATTTCGCGTGAATTTTTTTTCAATAAATTTATTATTTGCACAAAAGATTATTGGATACACCGCTTTTTCATTTTTAAAAAATTCGAGCGTCCGCTTGAAATTCAAATGCAAGAACAATGCGCATTATGTAAAATTTTCAAATTTCCCGGAAAAGCACGTTTTCACGTAATAGGAACATTCCTGAAAACTGTACTGGCTGCGTGTGTGTGTTTTTTTTATAAATCTTTCATGACCGGTCAACTACTCCTCCAGTTTACGAACAAAGAAGTGAGCGGAAAAATTCTCCGTGGATGGGATTAAGACTTTCCTCCGGTGGCTGACAAATTTTTAATGAATTCTGCATGGCTCGTATTACTTTTGGGAATGTAAGGGGGAATTTCGTAAAAATTTCACATTGCTCGGGGATGCTTCCTTCGCGCAGTTTAACGGTTGCGAGGGCACGCGAGCGTACGAGCAGGAGGAAAAAAAATGCTCGATTTGCATGGATGGGGTTTCTATTTTTTATCGGAAAACTGAAGCACTTTTCAGGCTTCCTATTCAGCTCACATTGTGCTTTTAAAAATATTGTAGAGCGAAGAAACACGAGGAGCTTTATTAAAATCGGATTACGGGCTTAAAAAATTAGATAGCTCGTTTTTTTTTTAAATCATTTTTAATGAATAAAAGCGAGATTTTGCAATTGTTTTATTCGCCTGATTAAGCAATAACTCAAATGAGAAGACGAAGTTGAAGTTAGAAGATCTGCTGTAGTTATAAAAATTACGTTTTTTTCTCTGTACAAATAGTATTCATAAAAACGAATATAAATGGAAATCGAACAATTTACAAGAAATAAAAATAAATTTCATTACAAAATATAAATGGACAAAAACAGAAACTTCCATCATCGAAGTAATATCAAATAATAAATTGTTAAAATAGAAACTTGTGCCATCAAATAAAATTCCATCAAAATCTCCGTACAGATAGCGTGCAATAAATTAAAAAAAAAAAAAAAAGTACAAATTCCAAACGTCAGCGACCCAATTCCTCAAGCTCAATCATGCCTTCGCTAAAAGTTGACAGAGGTGTTTGCTTCGCATTGTCGCAGGACGCAAGGGAGGATATTGAGGGATCTAGGCTTAGTCGGCTGAATGGCAGAAACTGCGCACTCAATGGACTGCCTGTGCACAATGACTTGGCTGTGCATTTTTTCTTCCCGGATGGAAAATGCTGCTGCGAGCGGCGCGGCAACAAGACGCTGCCGAGTTTGTCCCGAGCTATTGTCGCCGCCTGGTTTTGTCAAGGCGTGCCTTTCTTCTCTTTCTCCGGCCGAAGTTCGAGGGCCCGGAGACGGGAATTGTAGGTTTTTTTTTATCATTGCTCGCCTCGTTGAAATGTCGGTGATTAATGTAAAATTCGAGAGGTTTTCGATTTGGGATTGATATTTTATCTCTTTAGTTTCAAAAGTCATATTTTAAAGTGCCATCACTTTGAAAAGCCGAGTTAAGCAAGCTTACTCGTTAGTAAAAAAATAAACGAAATGCACCTCTTATCTCAAAATTAATATTTGAGCAGAATTATTTTTGCTCCGAACAACGAAAAAGCAAGGCAGAGATAAACAGATGAAAATTTAGCGAAGCTCGGCAATAATAAAGCCAAGTTTTTCTCGCTTCGCTTCCCGCAAAAAGGGGCAACAAACAACGGACTTCTCAACCCGGTTTCAATCTACAATCCAAACTACGTTTCTCAGCGCACTCTCGCGTTTCCTTATCTCCATCCCCCTCCTCCGTTCCTTCAGAAATCGAGCGTAATCTCCCGCCGATTTTGAGCTCCTTTGTTTTTTCCTCCCTCGCCTTGCACTTTTTCTCCCGGCGGTTTTTATCTTTCGGTTCCGGTTATTCCGTTCGCGCTCGTTAATGAGGTATATATATATACACGCCGCGTTCGTAGCTCCGGGCTGTTTCCTTTAGTTATCGGTTCACCCCCCGGGTTTTTTATGCGCTCGCGCTTTTTTCACGGCCCGCGGAGAGCCGATGTATACGCCGAGTCGGGATTTCGCTTTGGAAATCGGGCTCGCGGAAAAATTTGTCGCCGCGCGGAATTAGATTTGGCTCGCGGATCGTGAGCGCGGAATTGCGGGACGAGTGTCATTGTTGTTCATGTTACTTTGTTTGCGCGCGAGCCGCTGTCATTTTTGATGTTTCGGTGGCCGAGAGTGAGCGTAGATTGAGAAAGTTGTATTACAATTTTTTTTTTTTTTTTTAAGTATTCATTTGAAATTTAGTAAAAAATTGTAGAGCTTAAAGAACTTCAAGTCAATGATTTTTCAGATCATTAGTATATTAGGGATTTTCGCTGATTTATTACAATGGTTACTTCGAGCTTCTGTTTTGTTCTCTTATGAAATCAGTTTGTATTAACTATTCTACAGTGGTCAACTTATAACTATTTAAGTCAATGAAGATACACTGAAATTTTATAACTCTTTACTGATTTTTTTTTAGAAGGAAGGACTTTTATGTAGCTAGATTATTCGTTAATTTATAAAAGATGTATATATTATATATTAAACAGCTAATAATTAGTTTCCCGTCTCGTGACAAAGTTTAATTTTCTCCAGCATAAAGAATTTAATTTAAAATACCTATGTCGCTTACTTACTCATTGTTGTCATATAATAAAGAGTTCATAATTAAGCTTACCTGTAACATAAAAAGAGCAGAAAGATTAGATAATATTCAAACGCACAATGCAATAAAAATGTTCAAATACATAATGTATATTTCATAGCTAAAAAAGCCCATTTAAAAGCGGCAGGTTAAATTTCAATTTAACCGCGACTCTTTTCAATCAAACTCTTCCGGCGCCTTATCGAATCGCTTTCGGGCTCATCAAGTTCAGCGAGCGAAATTTCGGGGGAGGGCCCTGAAATATGCAGGCACTCGCATAATGCCACGCCTCGTAAAATACAGGAGCCAATTGTTTCGGTCTCGCTCGGTTAGCTCTGGGCGTACGAGCCGCGGCGCCGCGCGGCACTCGATCTCTCCGAGGAGGGAAAATTGCGCGAGCGTACCTTGCGCGCGGAGATCAATATCTTTTCGGGCAGGCGGCGTGATGCGCCGAGGAGCCGGCAAAATTCGATTAAAATCGGGGCGCGTGCGAGCAACTTGTCAATTTGATCACCGAGTTTTAATTGCTTCTGCAGGGCCGCGAGAGGTTATTTTTTTTTTTATTTTTTATTTTTTGATTCGTCGTTTAGAATCGGTTTTTCTAGCTTTGGGATTGCTGTGTAGCACTGAAAAGGAGGGATTTGTAGTTTTTAGTTTTGTAATAGCCTATTTAAAAAAAAAAAACAAAATCTCTGTACCGCGTAATAAAGGGATTGTAAAACTGCGTTGCGAGTTAAGCGCTGGACAAAGCCAGCGAGGCACTCGGCTATTTTATAACAAAAGTACCTTTCCACCAATTAAAATTACTATCTACCAATATTTTCGAACAAAAAAAAACTGGTGGAGCCAAACGGCAATAACAGCCGTTAAGCGCAAACTCAAAAAGCAATTACCGCCGACATTATATCCGGTGGGGAAAAAGCGTTCACGCAGATCCGCTAAAAAACAAAGAAAGGAATATAGCATTGCGTATATATACCTCGAGGCAGCCCGAACGAACGGAAAAAAGGAAAGAAGAATTCAGGAAAAACGAATAGTCGCTCGGCCGCGAGGTCGCGGCCGAGCGCGTCGTGTATACGTGTACACACAGCCGGTGTTGCTCGGCGGTGGCAACGCACACACACACACACACACGCGTGCACACACAGGACCCGCCTAAATGCTGTTATCTCCGGCAAAGTGCACGATAACGCAGTTACCTGTGCGCAAAGCCTCGGCGACGCGGCGCGCGTGTAGGAGACCGAGCGAGTGGTATATATATATATAGAGTCGCAACCTTTCCAGAACGTTAGGCCGGTATAGCGAAGCGACCGGGGATCGAGGGGGCCGAAAAGAAAAAGAAAGGGGATTTAGGCTGCGTGCGCCTTTTTTCGGGGACTGATTTCTGGGTATGATTTTCTTGATGGCTCTCGTCGCTCGTGGTTAAGCTTGCGGGACAACGAGGCGCGCGCGGAGGACTTTGGCGAGCGGGATAGTTTCGCGGGCGAACAGAACGGTTTTGCAGTTGATTTGATTTACTTTTGGGAATTGCGAGCAATGCAGGGGGAATGAAATGGGAATGAACGCAAGCTGATGCTGCATGATGAAAAATGAAATGTACCGGAGAGGTAAAAAAAGAGCTTTGGCTTTTTTGTGTTATGAAAATAAATTGTGACTAAAGTTGGAGGTTTAAAATGCTAAAAAGTAAACTAAATGTTCGTAATAAAAAATGACGAAAGTATGAAAAAATAAAGTTTAATGCCTTAAATTTCTGCTCAAAAATTGGAGTATTTTCACGAGAAACTATAATTTCAGCTTTACGTTATTTAAATCATCTTCTTTTATCATCTTTCGATCCTACTCCGCCGAAAAGTCTCTTCCAACGAGCATCATCAATACGCATCCGGAAATGAAGCCACGCGCTGCTTTATTTCCCGGTGATCGCGGCTCGGGCATATATCCCTTCGCCTCTTCTTTCGCCGAGGCCAGGCCAATATAAGTGGCCAGGCTGCAGCGCAGCTAGGAGCGGAGCAGCAGGAGCAGCAACAGCAGCAGCAGCAGCAGCAGCCGTCGGATCGATCGGCCATTCGTATGGTAATGTAAGCAACTACCGGACCAAACTGCCTTCCACGGGGGTTCCGTACCTACACGCGCGTCATGGCGCGCCGATATTAAAGCTGCCCGGAATCCATTAAAGTGTGAATTATTGTTGGTCGCTTGAAAACTCCGCTGCCTTTTTTTGCGGATTTTCGCGCCTCGGATTTTCCGCCCGGCCCCCCTTCTCCGAGAAGGAGAGAGAAAGAGAGAGGGAAAGAGAGCGGGACACATTTATTTTTTTTAATGGATTTTACGATGTGGTGGGCGCCTTTTTTTCCCGGGCGCCTCTTTAATGGCTATCTGCATCTTTTAGAGGCTGCGGGAGAGAGGAGGGCGGGGAATTATTGCCGGGACGCGGTGTGAATGGGCGAAATTTCGGATCCGCATAAATTCTCGTGAAACAAATACTTCGAACCCGGAGCTTTTATAGACGGCTCGGCTATAGGGCTACTAAGTATAGGATAAGTGCATCAATCCGGTTTTAACCTGGATTTCTTGCTTTATTCAGAGTTTTATTGCATTATTGCTTTGAAATTTGATGTTATGGCGTGTTGCTACGTGATCCATTGATAAAACAATAAAATGTATGTAATAACAAACAATAATAAAAACTGTGGTAGGATCTTTAGAGGGTCCTTAACCATTAAAATGATAAATCAACCGATATGGTTAAGCGAGACGTAACTTGTATCACGTAACCTTAAACTTTCAGCTGGGCTAATCGAAAAGTTGAGTGCTCTCTCTTCTCTATTACCTTTCACAGTTGACAAATTTTTAACCGCGCCGCAGCTCGAGATTACAGTTTATCGTTAGTTAAGAAAATTAGCTAAAAAATAATTTACTAAAAAAATCTTAACCGGCAAAACCCGCTTATTTCCTCCCGGCAGGAGAGCCGGTTAATCGGGCGGGGTGCAGTAAAAGTGGAGTATCGCTGGCAAATGGTACAAATCATCTGCAATTGGCTCGGGGGGAGGCGGCACGTGTGCGAGCGCAGAGATAGAGACTACGGCGCCACCCACTCCTGTATTCCCATGACCGGCGCAATTCAGGAAGTCGGACGATATGATCTATAGGCCGAGGAGGTAGTTTGCGATAATTTAAGCACATCCTGGATAAATCAGTTGCGAGAGTCCCGACGGGGGCCAGAAATCGAGGTGCAACTTTTCGAGTCGACGCCTTGCTGAGCGCCGAGAGGCGCAAGTGACGCACTGAGAAAAAAATTTAGTTGACTTAACCGACATTCTATTACTTCAATGACACTACCATTGATTTAATAGAATCTG
>JAWWEO010019959.1:0-11764 GCA_035582975.1 Ormyrus labotus | reverse complement strand
TCTAGGGTGTAACGTCTTTTCTTTTTTCATTTCTTCTGCTCTACCTAACTGTAAATTCCAAAGAATGTAAACAAATTATGCAGATGAAATCAGTTAAATTAAAAAAAATAATTTCATGTTTTAATACATTTTTTAAATAATTTAATTTTTTTTTAATTAATTTAAATGATTTACTTAAGTTAAAAATATATTTATTTCATTGTATATCTACCCTTTTTATTAAAATGTTTACAAATTCATTTTAATTTTATAATAAAAAAGGAAGATTATCGTTAGTGTTATTTAATTGTAAAAATCTATATTATTTAGTTGTAATAAGGAAGTAGAAGATTAAATCTTACATTTTCTGCATGAATAGCTCTGTCATCGTTTGCCTCTTCTTGTTCATCTCCATCTTCTTCATTCTCTCTAACTTCTCCATAAACATCCTCGTCGTCTTCTTCGCTACTTTCTTCGAATTGAACATTAATGCCATACATTTCATCAATATTCTCTTCTCCAGCAGCACTTTTTTCATCATTGCCGAAGTCTGTTATTTTCTTTCCTAAATTAACAAGCAATGCAAAACGTTCATCTGCTAAACCTCCAAGCAATTGCTCAGTTTCTTTCTTCTTTTCTTTTTCTTTTAATTTATCATTTTTTAAAACTGCTAAGACTTCATCCGCTGCACCACAAAGAATATCACGTGGCTGATCCCCAATAGCTTCTTGAATAAAACTTAATAAAACTTCATAAGTTTGCCGTGTGTCTTGGGTTTTTGGACGATAGACAATCCCAACCATTTCATCTACACCTTCAGAAAGAACTGTTGCTCCTTTGTTATGAGTGAAGTCATATTGTGCTTCATCACGCTTCAGTCTCCTAAAATATTAAAAATGTATTTAAATTATCCAGATATAAAATATATCATAACTTCTGCATTATGTATATTAAGAACTAACAATGCAAGTTATTTGTACAATAACAAAAGTTCATATCAAAATTAATCTAACTGATGTTATAATTTTTTTAGCTATACATACTTTGCTTTTCTTTCTTCAGCTTTTCCTGGTTTACTTCTTTTTGCTCGATCACCCATTCTAGTGCCTTCAAGTTTTCCCACAAGGGACATAACTTCACCTGTAGCCTCATCTCTGCCTCTTCTTTCTATCAGACGAACATCAGCTTGCAGAACAAGATTTGAATTCTGAAAATAAAGGTTATCACATTGAAAATTTCAATTATCTGATAAATATCGGTTGTAGTACTTGGTTATATTTTCAAAAAGCCAAATCCAATTAATAAAAAAAAATATCGGTTGCGTTTTACAACATAACCTATTCACGAAATTCAAATTAAAAATATTAACAAAAATATAAAAAATATAATGACTTTATAAGTAATACATAAATGTAAGATAAAATCTAACTACAAATAGTTTTAAAAGTAGGTTTAAAACTAATTACCGCTTTATATTCGTATTGAAGTTGTCGAGCCGCTGCATCCGCCATTTTAACGAGTTACTAGGTTACTACTCGGCTTGGTCTGGGAGCAAAAATCAAGTTAGATAGGCGACTGGCCTATGATTTTCGCTTCTGGTCTGATTCAGAAATCCTGGTGGTGGTTCGCTTGTCCAAGTCCAATAAAACGCAAAGAGCGGCAGGTTCGAAATAAATCAAATGCAATTTGATTTGAGTCTTTTTTTATTTAATGTAAAAGAGTTTACAATGAGAGAAAGAATACTCTGTGAGTTCGGGTTGGCTTCGAACATCCAAGACCAGGTCTTTAACGGACGCTGGCTCGGAACAGTCGGAACTGGCTTCTGGTCCGTGCGTGCGTCCTTATATAGGCCGAGGTTGCCATGGTCATGCGCCTAACCTAATCCGGCCTTTCAGGTGGTGGAGGGGGCCAACACGAGCGCCGCCCAGCGATCTGGGCCGGTTTCAGGCCCTTCTTGTCAAGCCTACTTGGTAAGCCCTAATATTTTCTAATTTTATGTGGGCTAACGTTTGAGACCTTTGGGCCGCGATCAAAGCTAATAACATTAAGGTTTTGTAGGTGAAATCCTTTAACGATAAATCATTTTTTTTTTTTTTTTTTTTTTTTTTTTTTTAACTTTCTACATGGTGTAATACAACGTTTATGTCCCATGTTAATGCATATTTAGGTTTATTGGGTGTTACCCAATAACATCCTTTTAAAAACCTTTAACTAAAAAACTTTCACCTATCTTGTTCGTAAAAATCAGCGAAATAAGCACTCTATCAGCATTTAAGGGGGGCAATCCCTGTAGAAGCGCCAAAATGAAGCGATTTTCATGCATTTTTTTAAGCTGATAAAAGTATTTATTTTTTCCAAAACTTGTACAAGTTTTTAGTAACATTTAAAAGTTTAGAAAACAATTTTTTATTTATAAGAAAGAAAAACGCGTTTAAAGTCTCTAAGCGTGTATTAATCTGCAATCCAAGGTATATACAATAGAACTGCAGCAATGAAACTAGCTATTTGGACGATTTTTAGCCCAGAAAGCAAATGTTTTGACATCATGATCCAAATGACTGAATTGAAACTTTCATTTGCATTCTGAGTATGATCTCCCAAACATGTTTGAAGTAAATCTTCTCGAGATGATTAATTGTGATAGCGTTAAAAAAACTGTACCGAATTCAATAATTCGATATGCGTGAAGTGAATCATTGCTATTAAAATCCTTATTACCGGCAGTAAGGAGTTTTCTTGCACTGGTGCTTGTTCTTGCTTCTGAATTTTCCTCATTCTTAGCCGTAAATTGATTTCGCGAAAAACGTCTTTTATTAGGGCGTGACTGTCGAGAAGATGTGCTTTTCTTCCCTTTCGAATAAGACGACATTTTTACTTATTAAAAATTGCAGAGCAAAAAAAACTTTTTCACTAAACTTTCTTCTTTCGTTTCGTCCAGTTAAATATACTTTTATTTACCGGCTTTGTAACGATTTTTAACTCAAAACACGCTACGAAATATCTAATCATAATAAAACTATGTCAACGTATACAAACGCGATTTTGAAAGGAACAATGATTCGCTCCCAGCGCTCGGTGGTTTTGACGCGCGCTTGCTATGCGCTCCGAGATGAGCCGCGTTCTCGAGCTGTAACTTCCATAGATCTCCGAATTTCGTTTTAAAACTTTTAGACGATATTTTTGAATGTACAAATTAATTTTTTAAGCAAAAAAAAAAAACGATTTTTTTACCCTTGTACAGGGATTGCTCCCCTTAATTCCTTGCTTGGTCTTTTACTTAATTCGCGGCCCGTAACACGACATATAATAGTAGATTTTCTCTCAAATGTTTGATCCGCGCCTCGTCTGCGGATGACGTCATCATCCGTCACAGTCGTTAAAAAATTTTCGAATATTATAATAAAAATCTGTATAAAAAATTATTTGATAATTTTAAACGGATTTACAAAACCGGAATGAGATTATAAGTTCTGTCAAGGTAGATTAGATTAACTTCAATGCGTTTTCTTAATTCTTGCAATTCATTAAAAAAAAAAATAAAAAAAAAAAAAAAAAGAAATAAATAAAATACTGGATAAAGAACGAGGAAAGAAATCAATATTAATTTGCGATTAATTCATTTAAATTTATTGAGGAACCGAAATAAAAATTTATAACTTTTAAAGAAATAAATAGCCCTTTAAAAATTTTTACATATTAGTGTGATTTAAATTATAATAATTGTGTGATCGGTTGATCCATGCGTTCCTCAGTCCGTTTTTCTTTTTCTCAGGTTTAATTCCGAACTGCAGGAATGGCCGACATTTGTAGACAGCATTTTAGAAATTGTAACTATACGTATAATCTTTCATTATTGTCGAATATACACGTATTTATGGCATGCGTCATTTTCCAATATGTGTTCCATCAGTTTTTTTTTTATTCGCGGCTGTCATTGTTTGAGCTTCCTGTAGTTAGACCAAACAACAAAAAAATGGCGTAAAACGACAAAATATTGAGGTGAAACGTTAAAGACTGGGGAGTGAAGTCTGATATTTTATTTTTCTTGCCATTTTTTGTATATTTTCCTTTGTTCTTGGGCAGGGAATGGTCAGTCTCACACGTCATTTAAATAACTCTGGCAGTGTAAGTTACGACTTTGATTATCATTAAAAAAATTCATGATTACAGTTTCTTGATAGTTGATAGTTGAATCAAAGCTTACTAGGTACTCATTACTATAGCTGAAAAAAATCTTTCTAACCTATATCAAACATTTAATGCGTTTTTTTAATAAGCCTTCTTAAAGTCTTATTTTTTAATTTAGTGTTGTGTAATATATATGATTCATTTAAATAACAGATTTTCTTTACTTACTGTCACTGTCAAAGTTTATTTGTAAATGATTACAGTGTTGCAGTGTTATCAAGTCTTGATTCGTAAAACTTACTTTATTAGTATCAGTTGCAATTTTAAAATTTTTTTATTATTTTCAAATTAATATATTTCCTATGCAGTTACACATTAGCTTGGTAAATATAGCTTTCTAAAATTTGTAGTTTCAGGGTGCTGTATTCTTTGATGCTTCATTAAACATGGATGACGAAGAATATCTTCAACCAGTATTGGTTTCTCAAGAACAAGAAAGTTTTCAAAAACTGGAGACAATTCCGATAGTTTCTGTACCTCTTGTTTTTGGCGTAAGTTAATTCAATTGAAATAAAATTGTTTAATAAAAATGTATAAAATTTATTTAAAATTTACAGTATCAAACTACTAAAGTTTTTAAAAATAATCTTTTTATATTTTAGATTGCTTTAGAAATCACTGGAATAATATTTGTGTCTGTGTGGCCAGAAGAGAAAGAAAAATGTGACACATACTTTGTATTACTTTACCTTCACTGTGCTTTCTGGTTACTAATTATGTTAGTAGATCATTTAGTGAAAGCAAGACATCATACACTTAGAATATGTGGTTATTTGGATTTTTATCAATCAACCTATCAACATATTAGAACACCTTTGTTTATATCATCTCTATGGAATACATTTTATTTACTTCTATCAGTTATTTTACATCATACACATAAGAATAATTATGAAGATTACTGCAAAGCTTCCGAATGGTTTACACCATTGAATTATATTTTATTGTTAACTACTTTTGAATTAACAATAATTGTACCAGTTTATATAAATTATATAAGTAATTTTAAATTTTATTACATTTGGAAAGATATCAATGAAATATCAAAATGTTAATTTAATTTTATTTATTTTACAGAAAGAGTTATCAGGTTTAATAGAACAAAACCCCCACCAGATGTTACACGAGAAGAATGGCTCATGTCATTTACCCAAGATTCCTACACTGGAGAAGTAGGTTACCACCAAAGAGGATTAAATTTAGCTGAATTGCTTGAGAAGCAAGCAGATTTAATTAGATATTTAAGAGATCACAACGTTAGGCTAAGTCATAGAATGATGCTCTTAGCATCTCAACGCAGATCAATGCAACCTTGAATTCTTCCTATATAAAACGTGTATCAATGAATTTATTAATTCATGAAACGTGAAGTATGTGCGTGATAAAAGTGATAACAAATGAACTTTAGCGCCCTTCTTATGAAGAAAGAGCTCTAATACTAATTTTCTAAAGATTTGTTATTCATTATTTTTGGATGAGAAGAATATAGTCAATTTTTTATAATGATTATAGGAAGTGCGAATTTTCATGACATTATTATGTATCATATCTTTATTCTTGATTTCAAATTTAACTGCTATTTCAAAATTTTGTTATCTTCAAGATTAATATTTGTTAACAATATTCTTAATTAACAAATTTTTTGTATTAATAGCTAATGCTCAAATTTGTATATTTTATTAGCAATTACTAATAAAAAATGCATAAGCAACTGTTTACGTAATATATTTTTAAAAATTAGCTTATAAAAATAAATGAGGGTAATTTAAAATAAAGTACCATGAGTTATTATTACAATCGAGTCAGAAGTTAAATATATTTGAATAAATAATACATTCAACATAAATAATAAACAGATAAACACTCAAGACATCTTTATCAAGCTTACACTTTATTAACTTTTATAAAGATATCGTAAGCTGTCTTAGGCCCGATCACTTTGGTCCGCTTATTATAAAATATGCTAGAAAAAGTAGACGCATTTACAAACTATCAAAAATGTTTGTGTACATAGTTGATATAATACCTAAATATAGTATAGTTATATTCAACGAGCAATAAATAAATGAAAAAATTGTAAAACAACGTGATAATCGAATTTCAATTAAATAGAATCGAATAGAAACAGTTTTTAATATATAAATGTGAATGATACATTTTAATCCTCCTCTTCCTCTTCTTCCTCTTCTTCATCGTGTGCAGATTTCTCAGACTTGACCTCAGCTTCAGCTTCAGCTTCCGCTTCTTCTTCCGCTACTTGCGTTTCCTCCGTTTCAGCTTCTTCTGCTTCTTGCGTCTTCTCTTCTTCTTGTGTCTCTTCTGCTTCTTGCGTCTCTTCTTCCGCTTGTGCCTCTTCCGTTACTTGCGTCTCTTCTACTTGCGCTTCTCGCGTCACATCGGCTTCCTCTACTTGCGCTTCGACTGCGTCATTTTGGCTTTCAACTTCAGCTTCATCGAAGACCTGTTCCTCGGCAGTGGGAGCGGTTTCCTCGTCGACTTCGGGAGTCGCAGCCTCTGCAACAGCTTCTTTGACTTCGGGTTCGTCCTCGTAATCACCCCAGTCGAAGCCTTCATCTGCGCCGGCACCGCCGCTCTGCCTGATGCGAGGTGTATCTTCTACGGGCTCATCTGCCTGGAGCGAACTTGCAGCCCCTTCTCCGTCAACGAAGGGGTTCTCAAGTTCTTCGGGTTCCTCGTGTTCGTCTTCCTCGACCTGGATAGAAAATTTAAGCATTAGTCAAAGATTTTATTTTATTTAAAGTAAATAATGGTTTCTAAATTAATAATTCGCACTCATAATTTTCTCTCATTTTATAACAAAAATATATATTTTGTCATTATTATATTAGTTAGTACTAATTTCGTCGTTCAATTATCAAAGAGAAATGAACAATCG
The DNA here is from genome assembly GCA_035582975.1 of Ormyrus labotus. Taxonomy (NCBI): domain Eukaryota; kingdom Metazoa; phylum Arthropoda; class Insecta; order Hymenoptera; family Ormyridae; genus Ormyrus; species Ormyrus labotus. The sequence continues at coordinate 4,701 of JAWWEO010019959.1, read as the reverse complement.
TTCCATTGAACATGTTAATAAACAATATATACATTTAATTAATTTAATTTAATTTAATTTAAGACTACTATTTAATGTGCACCCGAATTTTAAAAGAAATCTTCTAAATTCGATCGTGGTTGCACACAAGTTAATTAAGTGTTTTACCTGAGTATCTTCATCGTGATCAACTTCATAGGGCTTAGCTTCGTTATCTTGATCTGATAAATCAGCGTGAATCGAGTGTTCCTCGGAGTAAGCAGCTTGATCAACGGTAAGACCATTGCTTACGCCATTAGTGGCCGTCAGTACATTTGCCATTTTCTCCTCCTCCTCCTCTTGCTTCTTTTTCGCAACTTCCTCCTCGTGCTCTTTCGCGAGACGCTCCTGCTCGTCGGCAATGGCTTGTGCAACGGCTTCGTTGAATAATCTAAATAATGGCAAGTATGTATTATTTTGAATTAAGTGCGTAAAGGAAGTTTACACAGATTTGCATACTTTAAAGAGTCATAAACTAATGAACTAACTTGGGCAGATAGTAGAGAATTAATATTTCGTTTAAATAATATTTTCTAATAATATTTATTGACTAATATTGCGGGCGTTTTAAAGTTTTTTTTTATTCATTTAGAAGCAGTATGTAATTGTTTACGTTTTAAAATATACCTTGCCTGTTTATTCTCTATTATCTTTATTTTTGAAAGTTTAGTAAAACGTATTTTATGCACTACAAATCTGACACAAAAATATTTTATTGACAAATGGAAAGTATAAAAACAACCTTTCTTTAGTTTGCTAACAAGTGATTTTCACATACACTGTATCTAATGAAATTGTGATTAATTTACTGACCTGCTATATATGAAAGTTGAAATTTAATAAAATAAGGATTTACCTGCTTATTACTGTTTAGAAAGTTCATAATTAAGTATTTGTATGTAAAGTTCATTTATATTTTTAAATTTTAGAAATTTCAGAAATAAAGTAGATTTGAAAAAGTGGATATTTATTAAATACAGTACGTGATGTTTGTCTATTGCGAAACTAAATATTACATTTTGTGGTTTTTAAAATATTTTCATACAAATTTATATGTACACATTGTTTAACACCTTACAGGACAGATTTCGAACTGAAAATTAGTTCAACGGAAGATATATGTAACATGCACAAAATTCATCGTAAAAATGTGTATATCTAAAGAAAAAAGCGGAAACAATTTGAATCGTCACAGCCAACTCTACGAAAAATAAAATTATACAATTTATTAAAGTTTTTAATTTCACGAGAACACTTGCCGCATCACTTTTTGATCTAAACACTAAAGTATCAAGCAACAGGAATTGCGACCTCGCTCCTTGGGACAATTATCTTCGATTTGCAGCGCCGTTATGCAACTTTGAGAAAATTACACGTCTTTTTTCGTCGGCACGGGGGGTGGGGAGGGTCTTTAATTTTCTACGAAAAACTCCGTTATATCCTTACTTTTCATCTTCCTTCAGCCTTTCAGACTCGAGTCTCGCCTCTTCAGCCTTCTGTATTACGGCCTGCCTCTCGGCCTCGAGCCTTTCTTGTTCCTTAATTTCCGCGCGACGGATGTCTTCCTCGAGTTTCAGTTTGGCCAATCTGGCGAGCTCCTTCTCCTCGATGGCCTTTTTCCGTTCGGCTTCCTCCCAGGCTCGCCTCTCCTCCTCGGCTCTGCAGGAAGCAAGTTATTTTAATTAAGCTTTAATTCGAAGGCGACTAATCGCGCCGACTCATGAAAACGTTATATCAAACTACTCTAAGTCCTTTGTCAAAAGTACCCATTGCAATTATTGCGCATGCAAAAATTTCTTCGCCGTCTTTATTTAGGGTGCGTATAATTTGCGAGAGTTTAGTCGAGGTCTCTTGGTTATAACGTTAGGGTGGGGGAACGCTTTGCGCTTAGTGCAAGCCAAGTAGGATTTCAGCTTCCTTTGTGCGGGCAACTGAAGAAAATTCCAGCGGGTGTTTTAGGAACTTTTTGCAAATTTTAATAGGTCTGCCACAAAACAAACTATGTAGAACTTGTTGAAGTAGGGGCATTAAAAGTTTTTAGTTTTCTACTGCACCGGGGAGTTATATTTTACCTGTATTGCATAATTCTCTTGGTTCGCAAGCGCTTGTGGAGCCTCAACGGATTTGTTAAACAACAGAGAGTAGGGACTGAGTAATAAGGCTCCGGAGTAGGGGGTTCAGGAAGCCAGCTTGAGGTGGGGCTTGGGTTAAGCATAATTTTTTATTATTTAAAATTTACAAGTTCTTTTCGAAAGCTTGGGAAATTAAGAAAAAAAGCGATGTACCGATAGTTGCGAGCGTAATCCCTATTAAATTAAAATTCTTTTAAACATTCATATTATTATTTTAGCGGCTTGGTTTATGATTAGTGTATTGTTGCATTATTTTGATTTAAAAGTACTTTTTAAAAAGAGAGTATTTTTTTACGTACTATGAACGTCTGAAAAGCTGATTCAGTTTCCAATTTACAGGTTGAAATACGCGTATACTTTAGATTTCAGTCAATTTATCGGAGTTTTTTCAGTATGTATTAATTATTCCTTTTGGACAGGTGGATATTTATTGAAGTCAAATATTTGTACCGTTCGCGTAATAATTAATGAAAACGGGTTTCATTTCATATGTTAATTACGTACGTACTTATTTCGTATACATTTGAGTGGATTGAATAAACTCTTTTAGAATAATATTCCTTTTTTCATAAAGGGAATAAATTAATCAACAATTTTTAAAAAAATACCCTTTTCAGGTGAACATGTACGTAACAAGTAGTTTACATAACTCAGGAATTTTTGTGCAAATTTTCTTCTCTTACTTTCATTTGGTATCCAACTCTCAACGCAGGTTGATTTTAATTTGTTGAAATGAAATTTTTTGAAATCTTAGCGAAGAAATAACGTGGGAGTAAACTGTTAATGAGCATCCGCCGCAAATGAAAATTGAGAAGAAAATTAGTTTACATTCATTTTGACGATAATTACTTCTTTTCAGCAGCTTTTTTATCTAGGTACTCCTGGACTCTTTTGATCGTATCCTCGTCCGGCTGCTTTTTCACTGTGAAATCAGGATTGAAATAATTAATCTTTAGCAAATATAGTCGGTATATTAAAATAAATATAAAGTTGCTGCTTTAGCATATTATGCTCTTTTAATATGAAAATATAATGCACATAAAAATTATGCTGAATTTCAATATCAATGTTTAATAATTATTATAAATCAATCAGTACTATCGAAAATTTGCGATATTTCACCCGACATTATCAAAAGCTTAATGTATAAAATGGAACAATGAAACTGTCAATATTGCATTTGATATTGATTAACGAATGGATAAAAAAGAACAATCTTATTGTTTCACAATTTCATCATGAAAAATAAACGCACTATCGTTCGCGAAATTTGAACGAGTGGATGAAAAAAAAAAAAAAAAAAAAGAATCAACAGAGAAAGGAAAAATAAATACATCGAGAACATCAAGGAAAGTAAAAAAAATACAATCTCGCTAATTAAAAGAAAGAGGTGAGCCCATACAAGCGAGCGAGATTACACAATGGAGGTTTCCATGTAAGAAACACATATGTATGTATATATATATTCGAGGGAAACAGAAAGAGGAAACTTGACAAGTACGTACCGCCGTTCTCGTCGTACTCAGCCTCCATATCCTCCTGCTCCTCATTGTTCTCCTTGACTTTCAACTTTTTATCCTTCTTTTTCTTTGGTTTCAATGCGATTTCAGCAGTTATCTCCTCGACCAAAGGTTCCTCGGTCGTCTGCTCCTCGACCGGCTGTTCTCGCGGTTCTAGTCACGGACACATCACACACAAATGCTAAGTAAACGATTCCACGAGTGTCGCTCTCAATATCGCGAACAATTGCAGGGGGATATATGCATGTGGAAGGAGGTACAGAGAGGGGTGTGTGGGTGGTTCAAGCGCGCGTTTGCGAGCGAACGGATGTGGGAGACAGTTTTTTTACGAGGTCCGAGATATGAGATTTGGTGCTTACCTTCCTCGGGAATGACTTCGTCGGCCCAAGTGACACTCGAGTGAGCGGGAGCTAAAATTCACAGAAACACGTGGGGAGTATTTACAGTTCACAGGGTAAAAGCACACGGTTATCGATTTACATTTTAATTAACTTTGTTTATGCTCCTTTTCGGTGCTTAATTGATTAATTACTTTATGTTTGTTGCGTTAAAGGAGATAATTACAAAGTGCTTTTTACTTAAATATTTTTAATTTGGATTATCCGTACGTTAATTGGTTTCTTTGTTTTAAAATACAACGTTTGATTAATTTCTGTTGCTTTGTAAACGAACATTCTCGGAATTTCGAAAATACTGTTAAACGATATTCAGGAGCATTAAATAGAAATGTTGAGAAATCATTGATTTCATTCATGAAATATCATTTAAATATTTAATTCAATAAATTATATATGTGTTCAAATGTTTCAAGTAAAAACTTTCATTGTTAAAAATCTTATATGTCAATACTTATTTATTTCAATATAATATAATTGACCTTAAGCCCCTATTTTTCAAATGCTTTCAAAAGAGTTAAGGTTTGTTCTCGCAACTTTATAATAGGCTTTGATATTCCCTGAAATCGATGCGAAAAAAAGTCTATAAGAAGACATTCAATGCAAAAAGATATTTTAAATTTCAGTAAGTACTTT
>JAWWEO010019958.1:0-11764 GCA_035582975.1 Ormyrus labotus | reverse complement strand
TCAAAATATCAGCTTATTTTGTTGAATATAATCAACAGCGTAAATCCTGTTGAACCGACTATATTTTTTTCTCAGTGTACTATCTTTATTTTCGGTTTATTTTTCTGTTCGATAGCTATGTTTGCATCTACTATAGTTTTCAATACTTCTAACACTTTGTCTAAATTTTGTATATCATCCGATTTTTCTCTTTCTGTTATTTTGTTTATTTCGATAGTTTTATTTTTGACCCTCCCTGCCGCCGTATGCGATACCGACCGTTACCGACCGCCAAAAACCGTAACCAATAATTACCGACCGATACCGACTGTTACTAAGAGTCCGCTGAGCCGCTCGAGTCGCGCCATCAGCGCTCACAGTGGCGGCGCCCCACCACTCCCGACTGCTTATAAACAGCTGCGCGTAGGCAGTCGGGGCAGTCTGCGGAAGGCGCTACTCCCGCTAGCTGGTCTCTCTCTGGGGCTTTTCCACTGGAGATGAGTAAAGCCACCTGGGGCTCTCCAGGAGGTTGAATAGCGCGGGTAGATCCGAGGCTCCCACACCCTCCGCGTACGCGACGCGAAACCGCGTCCCTCCCGTACGACTCCTGGGTCCTCCCAGGCCGCGTCGATCCCGGCACCACTATTGTAAGCTGGCTTACGCCAGCCCGTGATCCAGTTACTTGTAACCGCGTAACATCTGGGGACTCCCAGATCCGTCCACCCAGGTCACATCCAGGGCCGCGTCGTTAGTAGAGAGTAAGATAGTTTTGATTATTAGTATTCATCGGAATTGTTAAACTTAGTTAAGGTTAGGTTACGCCGTAGAGATTAAGTACACTGGAAAGCACACGAACAACACACTACACACTACCACGTCTTGCGAATAACCGAGTTGCCGATATTACAAAAGACACTTTTTTTTTGTTATAGGTTCGAGGCACTTAATCAGTTTAATAAATCTAATTAAACTTTAAAAATAAATCTCGATTTATTTATTTCTTCCTCTTCCCTACTCCCACTCTCCCATTCGAACTCTGGCTTCCTTGAAGCGTCTGACACGGGGAGTTCCACCGTAACACAATGACTTACTCTTTTTGTAAGTTCATTCAAGGTTTCATTTTTCTTAGTTTTTTTTATTATTACTCTCGGAGGTTTTGTAGATTTTTGTATATTCCCGGCAGTTATGTCTGCAAAAGTTCCTTTGTTATAATTATGTTGTACATTTTCTTTGTCTTTCAACATTTGTTTTAACATTTTATTCATTTCTTGTATTTCTTTGTTTACGTCTTTTAATACAAAGTTCATATCTTTTAAATATTCATTTTCTTTCTTTATGTGTTCAAAATCTGCTTTCATAAATACCGATTCATCATGTACACTTTGAGCGTCGTAGTTTTATTTGTTGTGTTTCAATTTTCTTCCTTGATCAATATTTCTTGTCTGGCAGCATTTTTTATTTGTGCAATTAATATTTTTACATCATATGTTAACACGTGTTCACTGTTATTTGGGGTTAGGTTTACCTCCTTATGTTCTTTACATATCACAAGTGTTTCACTTATCCGTATACCATTATAACTTCTCGTAAAGTCGTTTGTATGATACACTTCTTCGCATATGAGACAAGCTAACGCGTTTACTTGTGTATCGCTGTGGCATGTGCAAACTTTTCTCCTCCTATATCGGGAGGCTTCTTTGCATTTGTTGCCATCTTGAACTTACAATAGTAATTATTTTTATTAATAATTTAAATTGTAAATAATTATACCAAAAAACTTTTTTCAAATTTTTGTCTATAACTTTGGAACAGCGGCGAATTTTAATACCCATTTGCGGCAAAATATTCTTGAGAATATTTGCTATCAAAATATAAAATACAAAAGAATGAATTTTTTTGAAAATTTAAAGGTGTACACCCCCTTCAATGATTTGAAAAAAATAATCAATCTATAGAGGAGCGATAAAGAAATCCGGTTAATAATTGATAACGAAAAAAATAATTTTGTAAACATTTGGGGACTGCGGTCCCCAAATGTTTACAAAAAGTAAAAAATGATGCACCAAAGACTGGGTCATGTAGGTGTTTACAAAACCGGCGAGTATATGAAAAATTTCTATACGTGGAAAGGGTTGAATCGTGGTGTAAAAAGACTCAGTCTAGGAGCAAAGGGGGTTTCTGTAGTTGATAGAGGTCCAGTAAGACACCAAAGGTTTCTAGACGTATTTTGATCTGCTGATTACGAATTTCGAGGGTGTTTTTTCATAAGTTGTAAAATTAAAAAATTAGTAACGATTTAATTGTTTTCAAAGCCGTAGAAACAAGGCGTTATAAAAAAAATCTTCTTTTAATTTTTAACGTGTCCCTCCCCCAGTTCTCCTGACTGGCGAGCATGACCGGGACGATGCCTTCCGGGGTCACCCTTTCGACATCGTCCTCCAGTCCGCTCCTCTCGTCTTTCCACCGCTCACATACGAAATACGTATCGTGGGCGTCGTCATTGGCGGACCCACAGTATACAGCTGGGGTCCGCCACCTTACCCATCTTGTGTAGGTACACGCGGAAGTACCCTTGGCCAGTCTCAGTAATTAGGTGAGGTATTAATTTACCTCTCCGTGCCGTTGACCGATTCACGGGTCCACCTAGCTTATCAGCCTGGCGGTCTACCTTCCTTCGTTTCCTGCTCCCACCGGTCCTGCCAGCAGGCCAAGGATTGCTTCCTGGCCCGTCTTTTGGCTTCAGCTTGTCTAAGAGTCCATTTTATCTGGTATATGAACTTTCGCTCCTAGGCTAGAAGTTCTATGAGAATGACCCCGGCGACCACTAGAGAAATTCTATACATTTTGTACTGCAGCGCGTCGACCCACACTTCAGCGCCGTAAAGCATCACGGAATCAACGATACGTAGTAGCAGCCGCCTGATGCAGGAGCGTGGTCCACCAACGTTGACCATGACCCTGCAAAGGAACGCTATCACCACGGCCGCCTTGTCCCCGGACCTCCGAATTTTGTTCGGCTCACCCCAGAAGGTGAGCTTCATATCTAGCATCACCTCGAGGTACTTCACGGATGCCTTGGTCTGTGCCGACACCTCACCAATGGTTAGAGGGTGCACTCTGGGTCCGCGCTTCTTCGTGAGGAACTCGACCTCAGAACCTACAGAATAAAGCAGTTCTTCATATAGTCTCCGATGATTCAGAGTAGGTACTGAGGTATCTTGAAACCTCGCTCCAGTGCTCCTAGTAGGTCCTTCCACCTGACCGAGTTGAAGGCATTTTTGACATCTAGTATCATCAGGAGACATATGGGGTGGGAATAGTACATTACGCACCTAGGGAGGTAAAGTATTGGTAAGCTCATAGCACGTGTAAATTGACTCCCGAGCCGAAGGCGAGGGTGTCAAACACGTGCTATGGGCTTGCCATTTTACCTCCCGTGGAGCGTATACTATTTTTTTGCCCTCAGACCGCGAAATGAGAACCTGGTTTTTTCTGTGCAGGACGCGAAATGGTCATTTCGCGACCTGAGGGCAAAAAAAATGATTTCCTCTTTCCGTGCTCCTGGCCGTCTCCACTACCTTCTGGATAGCGTCAACGGTGGACCTTCCTCTCCAAAAGCCAACCTACCTCTCGGAAAGGTTGCCGGATGTTGTTAGCACCCTCTGAAGGCGGGGTCTCACTTGCTTCTCCCGGAGTTTCCCAGCGGTCTCCAGCATACATCTAATAGTCCTTTACCCTTGCTTATCAGCACAAGTCTCGTCTCCTTCCAGCGGGAATAGAATATCCCCGCCTGAAGGCACGAGTTGTACATGCTAAGTAAGAGCTCTCGATGGCTCATAGCCATCGCTTTCACTATCTCAGCCGGAAGACCATCCGGCCCCGGCGCCTTCTTATTTCTGATGGAGCGTAGAAATTTCTCTAGTTCCGCCTTGGTAAATGGCGGCGCCTCAGGGATTTCATTCCGACGTTTGGGATATGTGGAGAAAAGGGTCTCGACGATTCCGTCCGTTACCGCCTCGCTCATAGGCTCGCTGTTACTGAGCGCGCCTAATTTACGGGTGATAATCTTGTAACCTAATCGCCACGGATCGCTGTTCAGATCTCTTCCCAGTTTCTTCCAGCATCGATACTTACTGACTTTGATGGCCCGCTTCAGAACTCTGTTCGTCGTCAGATGTTCAGCTATCTTGTTAGCGGTATCGCGCTTGCGCCTCTGAGCCCTTTGCCCCCAGTCGCAAGCATTCCCGACGCAGCTCCATGATCTCGTCCATCCACCAGTAAGCACGACGTCTGGCGCTTCTCGTCGGCTTCCTCGGTATCGCTTCTTTGCAGGCTTGGTGGATTAGATGCATGGTAGCTTTTATCACCGCTTAACAAACAGGGATCTGATCCCCGTCACTGCAGTGACGAGAACAAAGTCGCAGCCCACTGTACTACGCACCGACCAATCTCTTACGAACGAACAGGGATCTGATCCCCGTTATTGCAATGACGTGCAATGCACCTAACAATCTCTTTTGGCATAAAACCCATCAAAAGAACATGTGAATGTGTGTTGTGTGTGTTGCGCAAGAAAGCGTTTGTCATACATTTTGCTTGTAACATTTTTAATCCGTAACGTCACTCGTGCGATCAAAGTTCTTCTATTTTAATTTCAGTGTAGTTTTAATAAATTGGGTTTTTTTATGCCTCGACGGCTTTTTCCCAATAATCTGTGCATTAAATCATTCAATCTACCTAAAGTGAATTCCCATCCTTATTATCACCGCTATATTACCACCTAGGGTAAGATAATTGAATTGAAACATTTCAAAATTAAACACCATACGTATATCCATCAATTTTTGCAACTTTCAACCCAACTTTGTCTTTGGAATTTTTGAACTTGTCACCTCTCATTTTTTTCGTCTTTCCAAGAGCTTTAAATTCATTCTTCATACGTTGCATTTCGATAAAAATTGTCTTCTGTGGAAAAATTTGAATGTTGTCTATTTTTCGAAAATAGCTAAATTGACACAATTGTATCTTTTTTCATTCTTTCCCGATTTGGATGAAATTTTGAGGAAAGTTAAATTTTTTTATGTGGAATACGATACAATTAGTTTTTTTTTTTTTAGTATTGAGCGCCTTATGCCGAAATTTAATTATAATTTTGGCGATTAACTATCTTAACACTTATTGCAGTATTCAATTCACTTAAATACCAGACGCTTTATTGAAATACTAATTTAATTTAATACTAACTATGATTATTTTTAAACGATTCATTTAAGTACAAAATTTATTAAATACCATTATCATTACGCTGACGCTTAATTCAAACACTAAATTTATTAATTACTAACTTAATTGCAATACTAAATTTACTTAAGTTCTAACATTTAAATCTTATTCGGTCTCGTCTCACGTGTCTTCGAGAAATACCTCGATTAGGGAGAGCTTCCTTCTCCCAAGTTCTTGCTATACGAGGTTACCGGCAAAAGGCAGACCTCGTCTCCGAAGGTTCAGCGCCACTCGGAACAAGACCTGCTCAATTGTTTATTTCGCGAGATTTGTTTTACTTCCGGTTTTTTCTCCTTTAGCGTGCTTAAAATTAAACGTGAATATCTATCATGTGCTTCGCGATGCGCGCCTTCGTTTGATGTGTCGCGCATCGCGGTTGCATTTTACTCGCGATTTTTTCGTAAATAAATCAATTACCCGTCTACTTATATATTAGTGTTTTCGCGACGCGGTATATAAATTAGATAATTAAAGATGCGTGGCTCTCTTGTCGTTCTCAATATGTGCCTGGGTGTTGCAGAATTATGAAAACTCTGCTCCGAATTTCTTTAAAAATTCGCCTGAAAATTCAATACGTAACGTAACATAATAATATTTATGTTGATTTGAATAATAATCCAGATAACGAGCTTTATGTTGAGCACAAATAACCTCGGCAGCTATGAACTGAAAATTAGGTATTCTGTATGTACAGTATTCTATCTCTCTATCACTCAAATCAGTTAACTCAGTTTCATTAGTTGATTTTTTGTATAAAAGTCTTGCACACACTTTTCATTTAGTAACTTTAGAAATATAACAATTTGAATGATTCATTATAATAAACTAAATGTAAATCTAATAAGAGTTATTTATATTCATCTGTAAAAAAAATTAAGCTTAAAATTAATTTTTTATTGTCAACGCAGTTGGCAGCGTTTTATTATTCTATTTTACTCAAAACATATTTATTTTTGCTTTAACGTACAAATAGATGGGAAACAAATATTGATTTTATTATTTTGCTACACATCTCTAACAGATGTAAACCTTATAAATCGTCTCAATTTTTATTAATTTTTTTTAGTTTACAATGCCGAAATAAATAATGTTAAAAATAATATGTTTCAAGTTGAATAATTGTGAAATATTTTCCCAATATTATTATAATTTTTTTACTTACAACTTAACTTTTTTACTATACAAGTTAAAATTTATAAAAATAAACACCAGGAATTCCAATATTTTTTGTTAATAATTGTTATTATTACACTACTTTATTATACTATTTTTCATAAAACTTAAATATTTATAATTTAGCATATAAATAAATATTAATACAAATAAAAAATGAGCGCAAAAAAAATTGATTTTATTAATTTTCCTACACATCTCTAACAAATATAAACCTGAAAAAAACTGACCGATTTCTATTAATTTTCTTTTAGTTTTTTCCCCTGCATCTTGTCATCAAATACTTTCGTGCAAATTGGCGAACCTCCGTTTGTTAAAAGCATAAAAGTAGTTATAACAGTGACAAAACTGTTGAAATCGTAAAAACTAAATGATGAGCTTTAATTTATTCTCTTATGTGTAAAATCAATGACGAATAAACTTGTGTACAATAATGCAGACAAAGAGTCGCTCTGATTTTTCGTTACGTATAATACGAATAAATCGCCAAAATTATAATTAAATTTCGGCATAAGGCGTTCAATACTAAAAAAAAAAAAAAAAAAAACTAATTGTATTGTATTCTACATAAAAAAATTAAACTTTCCTCAAAATTTCAGCCAAATCGGGAAAGAATGACAAAATATACAATTGTGTCAATTTAGCTATTTTCGAAAAATAGACAACATTCAAATTTTTTCACCGAAGACAATTTTTATCGAACTGGGACGTGTAAAGAACAAATTTAAAACTCCTGGAAAGACGAATAAAATGAGAGGGGACACGTTCAAAAATTCCAAATCGGTCACGAGATATCGTGATACAAAGTTGGGCTAAAAGTTGCAAAAATTGATGGATACATATATGGCTTTCGCGCATAATCAAAATTAATATTTTGGATCGCAATATTTTTTTTTTAAAGTGCATGTTAAGACGAAAAAATTAGACCAGATCTTATTTGGTTAAAATTTCGGCCTCCTGGAACTTTTTGAAAATTGTTCAAAAATGACGAAAATTGAAACTTTGTAAAATTCTAGCGGCCGTCACAGGAAATTTTGAGGTCTGAAACTTTTGAAAAGTTATTTTTTTTACATGTACTTTTCATATAAAAAATCGGCAGAAAAATCGATGACCCCACCCGCCACAGCGATTTGTCAAATTCCAGAGGAATGACCCATATGTATTTACCATTATCTAATACTAATAGGAGCTATGTGGGATCAATATGGGTCCCATATGGGACCCGTAATGATTTACCCGTCGTACAGTGCGGTGTACTTCGGTAATCAAATAAAAATTAATTGATAGCGGTTTCTATCCGCACTCCCCCTTGAACAATTTTTAAAACTTTATCTTTAAATGTACCTATAAAGATAAACAATCTTTAAACATAATACGTTTATCTTTAAACAAAGTTCTCTGCGGCTCCGTTCGTTGTCGGGTGATACGGTGCTGTAAAAGTGTGCTTAATTAATACCGTTGTGTCGTAAAAATTCACTGAATTCCGCACTTGAAAATTGTCTGCCATTATCCGTGATGACGTGATCGGGTAGCCCATGTCTCGCAAATAACGTTTGAAAAATTTCTACAAGTTAAATAGCTTTCGTGTTTTGCCGAAAATTCACGGCTTCCGCCCTTCGAACACCTGTCTACTAACCAGAAGAGTGTCATACCTCCGGAACATGAATCTTGCTGAAACTCCACAGAATGTTAGCTTCACTCTAAACATGAAGACCGTTGCATTCATTAAAGGCCTGCGTATCTATGTTTTATTTAGAAAAAAAATTAATTTTTTTGAAAATATATTGGTGAATTAATTTTAATGATTTTATATTCATTGTAATATATAAAGTATTACAGAGTACATATCAAATATTGTATATAAATTTATTTAAAATATTACTTCTTGTAGCAGATGTCAACAGATAAGTTTTCAGCAAGTCCCACTGCGTAAACTGATCTTCTTCTGCTCCTAGTAGGATAAAGCGACTTCATAGCGTCTAACTTTTTCCTAACATCATTTAAAGGTGCCTATGTGTCGAGAGAGTCCACTGGAAAATTCAGAACATCAAGAAGTTCTGAAGCTGTAAAGCTGCAACACGAATAAAAAAGGATCACTTTTACATCATTTATGAATATAAGATTTCTTCTAAAATGTAATTAATATTATCTTATTCGATTTCAAACATAAAAAATATTGAATTAGTATTTTGTGCACACCGATAGTGCCTCATGGCAATAAAACACACCTCTTAAATGCTAATACTCACTCTTGATGCTGTGTATTACAGGCCAGCCGTTAAAATTATTTACTTGATATCAGGTGTCAGCAGCTCTGCAACATATAATTAATGAAAAATAATAAATTCTTTTTTTAAAGAATGATGATTAAAAAACATAACTAATTTTTTTTCAAATTTAAAAAATATACAACAAAGCTACATAATTAAGAAAACTAATACTTATCTGATAATTGTAGATCTTGCCCATCTTATCTTTTTCTTCTGAAGATAGCTATATAATTACTTTATTGCACAAGTTATTAGCTTCAATACCTCAAAAGTCTGGTTAAACATACTAATTGTTCAATAACTTAACCTTAATTTTGAAAGCTCCAATATACTACGCTAATTAAATGGTTTGTTTTCATCTGTCAGTTGCTTGGACGTGCGATCGGTAAAACAGAACTCTTGTATATTCAGTAAAGAAAGAGAGACAGTAGGAGATCAGCTGATAGGTGAAAACACAAGATGATAAAACATAGGTACATAGGCCTTCAGATAAAAATGTAGGGCCTATGAGATTAAACTGAATGCACCACAATCATGTTTCGAGTAAAGCTAACGTTCTGTGGAGTTTCAGCAAGATTGGTGTTCCGTAGGTATGACACTCCCCTGGTAAGACCAAATTATATATATCTCCTTAGAAGGGATCCAAAAAGTCACCGTGTATTCTTTGTCAGGTTCTCTTTGGCCAAGGCCAAGAGGTGAGTGGTGTTTTTTGATTTTCTACACAAATCTTACATGATTTAATTTCATCATCGATACCTAGCCACCACACGTATGACCTCGCTAATGCCTTCATTTTCACTATTCCTAAGTATGAAATATGAAAATCATCAAGTAATTGTCTTCGTAGACAACTTGGTACAACAATGCGTAATCCCCAGAACAGACTAATACTGATCTGCTATTCTACTGATAATTCGTTCCGTTGTACGTTTCATTTCTTCGGAGAGAGTTTTTTTATCGCTAGGCTAACCGGTAAAACAATATCTTACAATTTAAGCAAAATTCTGTCTCATTTCGTTTCTCGAATTAGTATGCTGCAGTCCAGTCTATTCCGGTTGCATTTTCAGAAAAGTAGTGCATTTCCATACAATCGTCGTTAAACATATCTTGTCTTGTCTTCAATTGGCAACCGGGACAGAGCATCGCAGTTTCTATTTTCTTCCGTTTTAATCCATTCAATATTGTACTGATATCGAATCCGAACAAAAAATAACACCAAGGTTGTAGTCTACTTGCGGCCGTCAACGATATGCCTCGTTGCGGACCGAAAATTATTTCAAGCGGTTTGTGATCTGTCCGTAAAATTATCTTTCTTCCGTATATGGGCATATCCATGAAACTTCTAATTTTTGTGTTACTTGAACTTTTGCTTCCTCCTAGAGGAAGCTTTGTGATAGTAATTTTTGGAGTTGTTTGAAAAACCTGTTATAATTGTATTTTAAGGTGTCAGAAACAAGAATAAATGGTTTTTGAAAAATGTTTGTATGGATGTATGGTTTTTTTTTCCTTCAATGGTGAAAGAGGTTGAAGGGAAAAATCTGACTAGACCATGGCATAATATTGTTTCTGGGATCATTGGAACAACCCCAGAGCCAATCGTACCGTGTGTTGGATTCACACCAACTAAAACCCCTTCGTTTTACAATCAGATTAGCTCATCCAGTAGTAGAATATCTATAACTGTACAAAATTTGTTGATAAAAATCTACGTCATTAATACAGGGAAGCCTGTAAAACAGTATAAAACGTAAAAAATGCACTAATTCGACATTTTCGATTGTATCTTAAAAAAAAAATTTTTATTAATTGATTATAACTTTTTGAGTATTCAAAAGGTCTATTTGAAAAAGTTACAGTAGTTTCTTGTTATTAGTAACTATAATGTACCCAAATATCAAAGATACGTTACCAATAGTTTCTTCCCAAAAAAATCGAGAAATTGTGTACCTCGATTTTATAAATCTCAAATTTTTTGTAATTCGTGCTTAAAACTTTTTGAAGATTTTTGAAAATAAAATAGCACCATGATTCTATTATATTTCAAAAAACAAAAAAGACGTATGGTTCAAAATTTATATGCCTACAAAAATAAAAAACTGCTGCGAATTCATTGGCACTTAGCTTTCTATTAACTAATTTATCGTTTCAATATTATCTCTGAGATTCATTAAAAGCAATCGATTTCAACAACATAATTTCAAACTATTCTATATTTAATTAATTATTTATTTTTGTATTATTATTTTATTTGATATTTTAATGAACAGCAAACAATTTGAATAAAATTTTGTTATTGAAATATTTCAAATTCTAAAAAACAGAATTTTTGAAATTCCTTGCGCTAAGCTTAATTTTGAGCCACCTTGAATAAAAATCATGCACTAAATCAAGCTTTGTACAAATCGTATAAAAAAATAATGTTCAATACAACAGCATAAAGGTGATTTTAACCTGGTGTTCAAAGAAAAATAATTTTTTTTATTTTATTTAAACTATATTGCTAAAACTAATGTAAAAAGTCATAATAAAATAATAATAATTATAAAAATATGACAGTACTATGTTATATATATATATAGTTGCGATACCATATATAATTTAAAATCGTTATAAAACAAAAACTAGTGATAAACTTCAAAAATTCTTTTTAATTTTGAAAGTTTAGTTAAAGGCGAAAAAAATAAGTGGTCGATCATTGAAAGAGATCGATTATTCACTAAGATGCAGTTATTCAAAAAATTGAAACAAAAGAAATAAAACCTTAATATCTTTGAACTAATAAGTTTCATAAGCAGAAAAACTATACAGCTCTGAACATACAAAAGATCTAACCTTTTCCCATAATTTCAAGTAATTTAAAGTCTTTTTACTTCCGTAATTGTTGCACATAGAAAACTCATTTTTTTCAGTTTTCAGCTTTTTCTTCAAAAACTAATTCACAAAATGGCTTGGAATTTTTATAAATTATAGCTATATATATATATATATTTTGGCGATTAGGTCATTATGGTAACCGGCAACAAAGACAGAATTATTTCTTTAGTAAGATAAAAAAGGAT